>NW_019290645.1:6953-84261 GCF_000500325.1 Leptinotarsa decemlineata | reverse complement strand
ATAAGTAATCAGTACATACATAGCTCTTATCAAATGGCAGGATTCATTTTTCGCCCATGTTCACACATGGACAAAACTTGCTCTTCCATCCAACCTGATTCCTATTTACAATTTAATTTCAAAAATAATAATTATGCATGAATATAAAGAAGATTATAATTATTGAGTAAGAATAAATAAATAACAATTTATAGCTGTATGGTATACAAGATATGATATAGATATTAAAATGCCTACTTGACATGTCTCAAGATATAGTGAAAATATCCAGTAAAATATCTCTCTTAAGTATCTTTTTCAGCACACCAGAAGAAATATGCATGTATCCATTCGGTAACCGGTTGTATAGTCAGGGTAGAAAAAATGAAAAAGAGCCTCTGAATTGAGAGGTTTTATGGTTTGGTGTGGTAAGCTGATTTCGGAATCGAAGATTGAGGTTGTGTACTTCCGTCCTGTAACTGATTTTTCTATAAAGATAACTTGGTTTCTTGTCATTGATTATTTTATGAAACAAGGCAGTAGAATGGAGAATGCGTGGCGACTCCATATTTAGCCATCCATTATCCTTCAAATGGTGTGATATATGGTCGCGTCTTTTTGTTCCAGTTGTCAGCCTCACACATGAATTCTGTAGCTTTTGCAATCTATTCTTGTCAGCTTGAAGGAGATTGGGACCATATACTACGCCCGCAAAATTTGCATGTGACAACACTAAAGATTCGCACAAGGTCATTTTGTTTTTCTTTTGTTCGACAGTGTTCTATTAGAATATATCATTTTGACATTGCTGTGCCCTCGTTTCAGAATTTCCAATACGTGTCGTGTGAATCTTGAAGAACTGTCGAGGTTATAGTCCTAAGTTTTTAGAAATATTCCTAGAGGTAACTCAACTGCGTTTGCAGTTATAGAAACCTACATACATACACATACACATACATACATTGTATAGGGATAGTCACAGATACTACAGAACTATAAAACTTACAAACTAATGAGTGTATATTACAAATAAGTAAATTACGTACACAAATATTCGGTCATAGTATAAAAAACTTTGTCCAATAAAAATATTTTGAGTTCTTTTTTCAACTCTATTTCCCTATTACAATTTGTTACTGACTCAGGTAATTTGTTAAATAACCTTGGCACAATACAGTTTGGCGAAAAACTGGTAATATTCAATCTGGCAAAAGGTATACGCAATTGGTTCTTTTGTCTTGTATTTATGTTATGTGTGTTGTAATTCTTTGGGATTCCTTTCCTATTTCTATAGACAAATAAACATATCTCAAAAATAAATAATTCAGTCAGAGTTAAAATGTTCACTTATCTCTGCAAGAGTGTTTGTTGTTTTGATTTTCTTGCTAAGCACCTTGCGATTCTTTTTTGTGCAATAAATGTGTTCCTATGTATGGAGTTGCCCCAGAAATGAATCCTATATGTCAAATGAGATTCCACCTGTGCATGGTAGAAGTTCATTAATTGTTCATGAGTTAGAATAGTCTTCAACTTATAGATCAAGTAATAGAATAAATTAAGGTTAGATATTAATGATTCGCAATGTGTTTTCAATTAAAGATTTTTGCCTAGTTCAATACCTAGGAATTTCACAGTATCACTGGTTACAATTTCTTGACTAGGTAGTTCAGTTTTGAAGTCCTCATTGTGTTGTTGGGCTGTCTGAAATTTTACGATAGTTGTTTTGTCTGGATTGAAAGATAATTTATTTGTCCAAAACCACTTCATCAAAGACTCTTATATAGATTCGCATTCATTTTGTAAGATATTGTTAGATTTGTCAGAAATAATCAATGATATATTATCAGCATATAATGTAAATTGTATCCTAGGAAATATTGTACCGATTTTATTAATGTAGGAAAAAAAATAGTATAGGGCCTAAAATAGAGCCTTGCGGGAAACCTATATTGACTTCTGAGTTTGAAGATGATACATTTTCTACTTTATTATGATTTTTATACTTTATGCTCACATATTACATACGATTTCTCAAAAATGATGCTATCCAATCTTGAGAAACACCCCTCAATCCGTGAGAATGCAGTTTATCTAGTAGCTTTGTATGATCGACACTTACTTTCGTTATTTAGCATTAATATTTATTTTTAAAATTAAAACTGGTGATGTTCCTGTATATCTAAGTGACAAATTAAAGTATAACTTTGAATATCATGAATACAATACAAGAAGTCGCAATAACTTTCATATACGTCAGACTTCTATTTTCAGACTAAAGGCAAATCGTACTATAAAAATCACATTGAAAAGATGTATTACCGCTATAATCGTTGTAACACCTTCGAAGGCAACTATATTTTATAATAAAATCAAATTTTTTGTGTTAGCTTACGTACTTTTCAGCCCAACTGTTACACATACACATACAATATTCCTCGAACAACGCCTATAATTCTCATCAGCCTTTTCAACTCCTCTGTCGAGCGCCTTAACCGATGATAACTACCATCGCGTCGCGAATATTTCCACTACCAGCAGAGTAGTGGCTTGATTAGTAAATCCGGGTTTGTAACATACATTTTCTCCTTTAGAGACAATACAAGAGCGTAGAGCCAAAAGTCTTGCATTCGTGATGTAACACTTTTCACATTACCACCTTTTTTCATTGTGTGGCCTAGATCACAACAGTAGTACTCGACTGAATCACGAAAGCAAGGTTTGAACTCAGATGTCAACAAGTACGAAGTAAACATGACGACTTCTTTTACAAAGATGTTATCTATGAGATCGACAGACATTTAAACTTTGTACATGAGATGTATGAGGATTCATGAAGCTTGACTTTGCAACACTGCCTTCAGTTTAAGGTTTCTGTTACTCTTGAACATGTTCGCTTTATGCCTACTTTCAATATGTATACAAAACGTTCATGAAAATTGAAACAGATTTAAATCCTGTGAAAACTACACAAAATAATAAATGAAATGATAGGCTCTTTCCGATTTCAATATAACAGAAATATATCCACAAGGTTTATCAAATTCAGAAAAGATTAAAAAATATTGTGAAGGAGGTGAAGTTTATCATTATTATTGAACATTTGAATATACAAATAGTTTTTCATTTTTCAATTTTTATCAATCGTTTATGAGTAGGGACTTTCCGATTCTTGAATCAATTTATGTATTTGTGTAAATTATTACTTTATTAAATATTTCAATGTCATCAGAAATACATGTATATGTTTTGAAGAATATTTTAATATACGTTTCAGGTGAAGATGGAAAAATCTCTCCTAATGTCACCAGCAATTCCAACTGCAGCTTGACATTACTTTCGGAATGTGCAGAATACATGCAGGTATTTACTTACATTTTAAAGAAACCTTTAGAACTTTTAATAAACATAAAAGTTACAACTCCATTTTAAAGAATCCGAAATTGTGAAACCGAAACGTTTTGCAGTAAACTTTGAACCCTATTCACAACTCGTATTCTTCACTTATATTTTTCATTATTTCTTATATAAAAATTCATATTGAATATTTTCTCGATTAGTTCGTTAGAAAACATAAAATTTCAGTTCATAAATTCATATTCTTATGCAGAAAGAAAGGCATCTCTAATAACAGTATAACGTGTTTTAATTGTCGCCCCAAATTTCATGATATTGTTGTAAAATATCCCCTGAAAAAAAATATCGTCAGTCGCCGCTGGTCTTCGTTAATCGACTGTGACTTGGCCAAAGTCGCGTTCAACTCTACTTGTGTTTCTCGATCGTTCTAGGTTCGCGTCGTAGTGAAAATATAACTTCCATTGGCATATATATAAGCACTACCAACAGGCAGATTGGGTTTGTCTTGTTGAAAGTGCGTTAAGAAGTGAGCTAATAAAGCGATAAACATTTGAGAATTAGTCTGAATTTTATTTGAAGATTTTATGTTGTATTGGCAGTATAGTAGCGAAACGAAGTTGAATTTAAATGTACAGTGTAGTCAGTTATTGACGAACCCACGAGGAAAACGTAACAATATTGATATTTGTCCTTATACAGTGTGTAAAAGCCAAATGGAATAAATTCATTATTTCGCTTACTGTACATATTTAGTACATATTTAAAAAAAAATCGCGAAACACGTCGAATGTAAATTACAATTTGACAATCTTCAACGTAAAAATGCCACCCCTACCTTCAACCCCCTTCGAATGACAGTAAACCCTCATTTTTTAAATGGGTATAGGTTTGTGATATATCGTTTGAAAGGTCTCTTTCTATTCAAAAATGTTATCGCTTTCAAGTTTATTGCAACAATTAAGATAGAATAAATTAAAATCATGGGACTAACGTAATTCGATAAAATGCAGTCAAATACTAAAATGTAATGCAAAACGTAATGAAATGTAGAATACGAAAAAGAACTATGGATGTTAACGAAGTAGATGTTCAAAACCTTCACAGCGAACGTCTTGGCAACATCCTAATCTCGAATAAAACTGTCTTCTAACATTATTTGACATATCAAGCGTGCCCGACCTAATCGCAAGCGTTATTCGTTCTCTTAGGTCATTCAAATCTGAAGGTTTAGTTTTGTACACATTGCTCTTTACATATCCCCATAAAAAGAAATCTAATGATGAAAGATCAGGTGATCACGCTGGCCATTCAATCGATCCTCGCCCCCCTATCCACCGATTGGGAAATATTGCATCGAGGTATTGCTGGACATTAACTTGGTAATGTGGTGGTGCTCCATCCTGCTGAAACCATATTGTATTCACTGGAACTTGAGGGTTTCCTAGATCAGGATATAAATTTGCTAAACTTGGAGTGACATCATTTTGAAGTAGTGCCAAATAATTATCGCCATTCAAGTTGCCCTCAATGAAAAAGGGACCAATGAAATGGTTTCCTACAATCCCTGTCCAAACATTAACCTTTTTGAGAGTATTGCGTGCATTCTTCTTTCATCCGCTGAGGATTTTCCGTTGACCAGTAGCAGCAATTTTGCCGATTAGCATGACCGTTAAGAGACAAAATACACTCATCAGATGAGTGGATGATATTGGATGATATTGATATCAAGATGGCGACTGGGCGCCATCTGGAAAAAAAATTAAATGGAAAGGGGGTTTTGTGACACATCTTTTGGAAGCTCCTGACAAATGCTTCACAACCCTAGAATATAATGTCAATATCTTCAACTACTACAAAATGGCGGAACTACATAATATGAGGTAATAAGCTTGAAGGATTATGAACAGCCTATCCGATATTTCACGCCGAACATTTTCGAACACAGTAACGTCAATATCTCTACAAATATTTATTATTCTCTGCCGGATATCCAATATTGAGGCAGGTTCAGTTTCTTACACCTTTTGTTTCAAATAGCCTCATAAAAAAGTCCAAAGGTGTCAAATATGGCGAGCGGGCTGGCCATTCTATAGGACCTCGACAGCCAATCCAACGACCGGGAAAAGTAGTATCCAAATAGTTTCTTACTTGTCTGGAGTAATATGGTGGTGCTCCATCTTATTGGAATACAATATCCATATCGAATTCATTCGGATTCGCTTGGACGATTTCAGTGATGAGAAGATCAACAGTAGTTTCCAGCATACTCAACTACAGTTTCCCTGTTGAATTTTGATCAATAAACATAGGTCCTACAATATGGTTTCCCAATATTCCTGTCCAAATGTTAATTTTTTTAGGGATATTGGATATGTGTTTTCCGGAAAACATGAATGGTGGTGTCACTCCAATGAAGGCAATTCTATCTGTGAACATTGCGGTTTAAAAAAATGTGCATTCGTCACTAAAACAAATATTGTGGAGATAGGTAGGATGCCTTGCAATGGTTTCCGTCATGATTTCGCAGAATTCTATTCTTCTAATTTTGTGTGGTAGATACTTATTCCTCTTCAAAAGTCTCCACACATTAGAAGGAGACACCTCACAAACATCCGCGACGGAATAAGTAGACTGTTCAGGATTTACTACCATCACACCAATTATTTGCAATTGCTGTTCTTCCGGAATGGACGGATGACCTGGAAGCTTTTTGTTATGTACACTACCGGTAGTTGTGAATTTGGATACAAGTTCCCTCAAATATTTTCTACAGATAGGACGATTCGGAAAACGTTCATTGAAAATCCCTTCGGTATCGTGAAAGTAACGCACCGTAAATAAAAATCCCTTAAATTTTTTCTTCCAATGGACGAGAATTGACCATTTTAGAGACTGTTAACGTGGTACCTTTTTACTAAGTAAAACCGAAAACTAAATGAGAATATTCTAACTGAACAATGATGTTCATTTTCGTACTGACATTTTTGACGTTTTTATAAACAAAAATAACTTAACAAACCTTATAGGGTTGTTAGAATTGCCATATGGCAGATAAAAAGGAATATTTCTAGAAATATCGATATTAACGTGTTTGTCTTCAGGAAATTATTAAATGTTCCGTCATTTTGTAGGAAGTGAAGATATTGACTTCATATTCTAGAGTTGTGAAGTATTTGTCATTTTTTTAAACAAAAAATAATTTAACAAACCTAATCGGGTTGTTGGAATTGCCATATGGCAGATAAAAAAGGAATATTTCTAGAAATAACGATATTAATGTGTTGGTCTTCAGGAAATTATTAAATATTCCGCAATTTTGTAGTAGGTGAAGATATTGACTTCATATTCTAGAGTTGTGAAGTCAGGAGCTTCAAAATAATGTGTCACAAGACCCCCTCTTTCCATTCATTTTTTCCCAGATGGCGCCCAGTCGCCATTTTGAAAGTTTGATATGTCAATTTCACTTCAAAATAAAGTATTCATGCATTAATTTCATTATTCCATATTTCAATTTTTGACACGTTCAAAAAATAAAAGGAGGGGTACATTAAAGAAATGCGCTGTATAATCGAATACTAAAGAGATATCAGTTGAATGGTCGATATGGAGGATGTTCAAAGTAGAAGATTTCCACCTTAATGACCATTCAGCCACACAGGGTTCGTTATTTGAGCGTAAGCGTTGCTTGATCTGCTAAGGGGTCGTTTAGTCAACGTCCATCTCCTCTGCAGACTCAAGTACCGATTATTTGGTTACTTCAAAATCCATAAAGGGTCTCATTAGCTAAAGAAAGAGGGAGGTCCAACGCGGCAGAGCCCCGCATTACCATGAAAAAGCTTTGCGAAGCCAGGTATTTCGAAGATTCTGTTGGTTACATTGAGATAGCTAAGATGCATCCTTTCGGCACACACACCTCAAGATGAGGCGTCATTCAGGAGAACTCTTACCACCACCTCAAGCGGCAGAGTTACTCTAATTCCCCTCACTGCACTGCGACTCAATGTAAGTAATTCATAGAATGAAGCTCAATTTTCTCTCAGTTTTTTTCTCATTTTTGGAGGATATTTGATTAATCCTCCGACTGTGATCATTAACTAGTTGGCCTGTGGGTTATTACCAATAAATTATTCATGTCTCATCTCCCACAATGGATATAGGAGGATATAGGATGAGACCCTCAATGCTGAACATACTAATGAAAAGATGTATTGTTGGATGTGTACCCTTGTAATTTTTCAAAAAGGATTTGCCGGTCAGGTACCTTATTCGCAACTGTGGACTGTTTTGAAGCGACGAAAGTATTCTGATACTCTAAGAATGAGTGAGGAACCAGCAAATGACAAAAGTATTTTTTTTATTATCCCGGAAATAAGGTAACATCATGTGTTTCGAAATCAGTACATGAAGAAATTACTTCTGTATCTGTAGAGTAGAGAGGGTGAGTGTAAGCCTACAGCACTTAGGCCACATGTGACCCATTGTACATCCTCCCGAAGAGTTGTCCTCCTAGGCTATCGTCCATTCTATCCTTTCCAGGAAGGTGGACAGGTCACTGGAAGACACTCCCTTTACATCGGCAGGTGTATGCCAAGACTCGCCGAACACACACTCTCTTAGTGACGATAACTCCGGACACTCGGATAGGACATGCCTGACAGTCTCATCTTCCTATTCACACATCCTGCATAGAGGTGTGTCCACTAGCCCCATATTATGGAGCTGTTTGCTTAGTTGACAGTGGCCAGTCAGAAGCGTAGATTTTTCCTGGTCATCGCCAGATACTTCTTTGGCGCCAGCTTCTCAGGGTGATCCTGGCAAGATTATATCCTTTGACTTCATCCCATCTCTTTAGGGATTGAGCATGGGTGTGACGTTTGACTAGTTCCGCAATTGTCATCAGACCGTAGGTGCCGCTGGGTCCTAAAATTATAAGTCCAGCGGCTTCCTTGGCTAAAGAGTCGGCAATGCGATTACCTTTACTCCTGTCGTGCCCTTTAACCCACCTCAGGATAATGTTATTATCTACCGAGGCTTTGGCTAAATCTTGGTGGCACGTAGCCCTGAGGTAGCACGTTGTCTGTTCAAGGCTATTGACAAGCCCTATTGGCTTGTCTGCTGTCAGTGCAGATTGTTATGTTTTTGCCAGAAATTATTTTCCTGGTTATTTCTTTTGTGGCGATTGAGTTACCAGCCAATGCTGTTTGGACCACACTGGTATTTTTTCCCATTCCTAACTTAATCCTTAAGCTTAGTGATCTGGAGTACACTCCACATCTTGAACCTTCTTTGGTTTTTGAGCCGTCTGTATATATGCGTATTGCATTTGTATCATCTGACTCTTGTGTTGTTTTATTTGTATTTTGTAGGGTTTATTAAACACAAACGTGGGTTCAATTGCATCACTGGTTGCCTGTAGCAGAGGTTGCTCAGTAAGGGCTTCTCGCCATAGGCTTAGCCTCATTTGACCCATTCCTACTTTGAGGTTTACACCAGCCGTGCGCAATCGTAACATGACCATTAACGCAACCTCCTTAACGTACAGATCCAGAGGGGTCAGACCCGTGAATAATTCTATTGCCGCGGTTGGTGTTGTTCTCATGGCTCCTGAGATGTTTAAACAAGCCAGTCGCCGTATTTGATATAGTTTTTGGATGGCCGTTGCTTGTAGAACTTTCGGTTCCTATGCAATGGTACCATTAACATAGGTCTTATTATTGCAGGTGTAGATCCATGGGTGACCCCATGTGCGTCCCACTGTCCTCCACATATGCTCTTTTTGCTCTACTCTGTAGGTGAGAGTTCCATGTTGGCCATGAAGAAATTACTTTCAATAATATGAATTGTTCCGTTGGGGAAGCCCATCACAAAATATTGATTATCATAGATAATATGATGAAAACTCAAGATTCTCAAACTTGATGATAATAAATATCGAATGACGTGGATCATAACAAGTGTTCATCTTGCGTTTACTTATTTCAGTGACGATTGCATTAAACTATTTCAATGGAATTCAGAAAGACATTAAGTTTTATTTTGAAATAAACGAGAACAAATAACTCCACAATGATGTTAGAAATATACCAGATTATGATTGAGTTTTGATAACAATTATTGTTGTATCTCAATTCATTTTGAAAATTATCATAAAGATTGAGGGCAGCAACAGAATTTTCAAAAATAATACCAGAAATATCTCTTATATTTCTGAAACTCTTCAAATTCACTACTTGATAGGATAGAAAATACATTGCATTTCTTTAATGTCCCCCCTCCTTTTATTTTTTGAAAGGGTCAACTCAAATAATTGAAATTTTTTCTAAATGAAAATCCGCGATAGCATAAATCCACATTTTATGTGGTAGCCACTATACAGTGCATTTCTTTAATGTCCCCTCTTTTATTTTTTGAAAGGGTCAACTCAAACAATTGAAATTTGGGATAATGAAATTAATGCATGAATGCTTTATTTTGAAGTAAAATTGACAGATGAAACTTTCAAGATGGCGACGGGGCACCGTGGGAATGAAATGAATAGAAAGGGGGGTCTTGTGACGCATCAGTTTGAAGCTCCTGACGAATACTTCACAACTCTAGAATATGAAGTCAATATCTTCACTTACTACAAAATGGCGGAACATTTGATAATTTCCTGAAGACAAACACGTTTATATCGATATTTCTAGAAGTATTCCTTTTTATCTGCCATATGGCAATTCCAACAACCCTATAAGGTTTGTTAAGTTATTTTTGTTTATAAAAACGTCAAAAATGTCAGTACGACAATGAACATCATTGTTCAGTTAGAATATTCTCATTTAGTTTTCGGTTTTACTAGTAGAAAGGTACCACGTTAACAATCTTTAAAATGGTCAATTGTAGTCAATTGGAATAAAAAATTGAAGCGATTTTTATTTACGGTGTGACGCGTAACTTTCACGAGACCGAAAAGATTTTCATTGAATGTTTTCCGAATCGTCCTATCTGTAGAAAATATTTTAGGGAACTTGTATCCAAATTCACAGCTACCGGTAGTGTACATATAACAAAAAGCCCTCAGGTCATCCGTCCATTCCGGAAGAACAGCAAGTGCAAATAATTGGTAAGGATAGTAAATCCTTAACAGTCTACTTATTCCTTTGTGAATGTTTGTGTGAGGTGTCTCATTATACTGTGTGGAGACTTCTGAAGAGGAATATGTATCATCCATACAAAATTAAAATGGTATACCAATTAACTGAAGATGACCCTGATCGAAGAACAGAATTCTGCGAAATCATGACGAAAACCAATGCAAGGCATCTTACCTATCTCCACAATATTTGTTTTAGTGACGAATGAACATTTTTTTGAACGGCAATGTTCACAGACAAAATTGCCAATATCCAGAAGAAATTAACGTTTGGGCAGGAATATTGGGAAACCATATTGTAGGACCTCTATTTATTGATCAAAATTTAACAGGGGAACTGTATTTGAATATGCTGGAAACTACTGTTGACCCTCTCATTACTGAAATCGTCGAAGCGAATCCTTATGAATTCGATGTGGATATTTATTGTATTACAATAAGATGGAGCACAACCACATTACTCCAGACAAGTAAGAAATTATTTGGATACTACTTTTCCCGGTCGCTGGATTGACCGCCGAGGCCGCTCGACAGATTTGACACCTTTGGAATTTTTTATGGGGCTATTTGAAGCAAAAGGTGTTCGAAACTGAACCTGCTTCAATATTGGATATTCGGCAGAGAATAATAGATATTCTTTATTATTATTACATATAAATAAAGGCTAAGGACAAAGTCCTATGTAAGCCTAAAAACGAAGGATATCAACAAGTTAATACAATGCATGCAAAAGAAAAGAAAAATAATTAATATATGCATAGCGCCGATTAAGCAAATAAGCAACTGTCTATTTTGTTTTTGAAACTGTTCACTGAGTCGGAATTCATATCATCGTTGGGTAAGTTATTCCATGTTTCGAAAATGCGATTCACCAAAAAATATTGTCTCTGCCTCGTTGCGAATTTTTCCTTTTTTAATTTGAGTGTGTGATCACGTAACCGCGAATCATTTACGAAAACAAAAAGTTCTTTCTGATTAGCATAGTTATACTTAGCTATACGGAAAGATATGATGAGGTCCCCACGGAGTCGACGTTGGTCAAAAGCTAGCAGTTGTGCCATCCTCAGTCTTTCGGGATAGGTTGGACACACTTCACCAAAAGTCATACGTGTGGCTCGACGCTGTACATTTTCCAACAAGTCCCTATCGCGCACCAGAACAGGACACCACACTGGACCTGCATACTCCATGATTGGACGAACGTAGGTTTTGTAGAGTTTTAGGGAATTTGAATATGATAGATGGAGGAACGTTTTGCGGATGAGGTGAATCAGTGTGTTTGCGCGTTTGCATGTGGATATTATACGTTCGGACCAAGTTAAGTCGGTATTAATAGTCACTCCCAAGTCTCCATGTGAGGACACTGTACGTAACGATTGGCCACTTGTTGTGTACGTATGGAGTGGATTGTTCTTTCCTTGATGAAGTACGACGCATTTGTCGACGTTAAGAGGTAGAAGCCAATCCTCGCACCACTGACTAATCGAGTTGAGGTCTTCTTGAAAGGAATTATGTTCGACTAAGGCATTTCCATATGGTTTAGTATCATCGGCATAAAACGACTTGCTGGACTTTATGTGAAAAGCAAGATCACTTGCATAAACAACGAAGAGGAGCGGGTCAAGAACAGATCCCTGGGGAACTCCACTTGTGACTTGTCTGTGCGAAGAACCCACTTTGACCGAGAAAGTTAGGTATATCTGTCATGTAATTTTCAACTAATGCGCAAACTGTCAAGTTTGCGCATGTTGTCGGTATTTTCCTATCGTAAGCTGTCGTACAATCGTTCATACATTGTAGTAGATTGCTGGTGGTTGATCTACCTTTGACGAAACCATTTTGTTCTGGTGGTATGATTGCGTTTTTTGTTAAAAATTCTGACATATCTTCTACGATGATGTATTCCATTACTTTGGAAGGTACAGATAAAAGACTAATGGGCCTGTAGTTAATTGGATTGAGTTTATCGCCTTTTTTGAAAATAGCGGTGACAGATGCCTTCTTCCAAGCCCGTGGAAAGCGAGATTTTGCGAAAGAGACTGACATAAGTGTTGACAACGGAGAGCAGAGTTTCGGCAAACTTTTTGAGAAAAAAGGGACTCATTCTATCCAAACCAGGGGATGAATTCGATTTAATGTTCAATAAATGTTTTTTAATTTTTTCCGAAGTAAACGACACATTAGTCAGATTATCACGTAGTCGTTCTGCTATAATTTTTGGTAAGTGGTCATCTCGAGGCTCGATCGTGAAGGAGCTTGTGAAAGAATCGGCCAAAATCTCCGCTGATTCGATGTCTGTAGAACACAAAGAACCGTCAGGTTTTCGTAGAAGCGGAATGCTTACTTTGGTGTTCAGGTTAGATCGTATGAACTTGTACAGTTTTTTATTGTTTTCAGAGTCTACAATAGATTTTTCGAACTCACGACGTGAAGATCGTATTGTTGATACCAAGTGTTTTGAGAAATTTCGATGAGCTTGGTAATCTTCTGTGGCTTTTGATCTTTTGTATCTTTTCCAGAGTCTTTTTTGTGATGTATGAGTGACATTATTTCGGCATTGATCTGTCAATTTCATTTCAAAATAAAGTATTCATGCATTAATTTCATTATCCCAAATTTCAATTTTTTGAGTTGAGTTGAGTTTTTTATTTTTTAAAGAAATGCACTGTATATTAATTTCAACTGGATTTCTTTCACATTTTTCAATCTTCTGTATTACCAAGTCACCTGATTTAATTCTTCCCCGGCTAGATACGAGGTCTGTTCAGAAAATAAGGTGAACTTTCATTTTACTCAAAAAATATTTAAATATTCATGAATTTCTATTTTGTTTCCTTCAAAGTATTCCCGCCAGATATAATACACTTGTGCCATCGTTTTTTTCAATCCTCCAAACATTTCTGATATGCACTTTTTGGTATGTCCTTGAGCTCTCTCAGAGATTCAGTTTTTATCTCCTCAATCATCGCAAAAGCGCCGTCGTTCCATGGGTCTCTTCAATCTTGGCAGCAGAAGCAAGAAGTCGCATTTGGCCAAATCTGGTGAATACGGTGGCTGAGGAATGATTACGGTGTTGTGTTTGGCCAAAAAATTAGAAAAAACAATGACGAGTGAGCAGGTGCATTATCGTGATGCAAAAGTCATGAATTGTTTTTCCACAACACCAGATTTTCTCTTCGTATTGCTTCTCGCAAGCAACGCATAAGTTCAAGATAATACTCCTTATTGACCGTACGACCATGTGGCAAGAACTCCTGGTGCACTAAGCCACGGTAAATGAAGAAAACAGTGAGCAAATCCTTTACCTACATTCGATCGAACTTAGCGTTATTTTTTGGTTTTGACTCTCCTAGGCTCTTCCATTGTTTACACTATCGATAACAATTGTTTACCTACTGTTTTCTAGCCTATGTTAACAATTGATTTTCATTTTAGTTCATAATAATCTTTTATTTATAAAAATTAGCGTTTTTGTATTTCATGTTCATTGTTTACTTCGTAAATGTTTTAATATCATTTCTACTTTTCACCCATTTGGACCTTTCGTTCCTGATACTCATCATCATTAGAATATACTAACATTTTCAGACAGTGGAAATCATCTAAAGATCCCGATTCTGAGATGTTTCAAATGTCATAAATTGTATGGATATTTCTAATCCTTCTCAATGAGATTTTTCATTAAAGATTAGGAAGTTTTGAGAAAAATAAATCAATTGAAATTGTAAATTAATCAGAAGAGAAGTAAAGGACATAATTCTTTCAAGTACCTACCTACATTATAACTCGTTAATGAAAATTACATTTAAAAGATCTAGACGTTTCCCAACGGAACAGCTATACCAGGGAAACTAAAATACTCAACATTAGATCCTTATACAGCTACCACTGTTTGATATGTATGTTGTTGAATATTCAGAAATTTAGTTTTCTGGCTCACAAAACGACAAGATCAGTCGAGAACTTGCATATCCAAATTCCGCTCTTTTAAAAAAGTCATACACAAAGATTCGTTTACTTTTTCGGCCTCAAACTATACAACCTTCTTCCAACACACCTGAAAAAAATGAAAAAATTAAGTAAATTTAAACCGACTCTCAAGCAACACATTCAAGAGAACCCGATGTCATTCAAAATATTTTAAAAAAACAAAATATTTGAAGATTCACCTCAAAATCCTGCATCGCCGTTCGCTACCCGTTCCTCTGCATTATCACCATCATTATGATTACCAGTTTTTTATTATAATTTCTATTTTCTAAATTTTTTATATTCTCTGGATTTTTTGTTCACGTTTACATTTTTTATTCTCTACCACTGCTGTTATACGCACATAATAATGTATTAAAGAAGTGGAATACTTCTTCAAGTGGGGTAGAAAAAGCACAAAACAGGCGACATACGCCCAGGTGTATTTTACCCCACTTTGGAAGAAGCAAGATTATTATTGTATAAAGATGTATACATTGTATCGTATTGTATATGAATACATTTACTGGAGAAATCATACGAATTTACCTTAAATGTACACATCGTACGATTCCAATGTATTTTTTCTGTATTTGTATTTTTTTAGTATATTCAAACGAATGATGCTAATTTTAATTTTTTACAAATCACTTCTGTAGACTGGGTTTAAAGTTTTATGAATAATTTACTAGATGGTTGAGTTTACGAACCAACGATAATTTTCCCAAAATTATTTTGTGTTTTTCATTTAAAAATTGTTTTTTTTTTACAAAATATTAATTATTTGTTCATGTGGAATTTCAAAACTATTCCATTACCTACATTTGAAATAGGTGGTTACATCCAACAAAATTGATGTAAAGTGGATTCTACCGAGAATTTGTTGAGTATATTTTTGTTGATTACTTCATCACGAAAAACAATACTTTGTTGAGATCATTGGTTGAGTATTCGCAGAAAACTGATTTGTTTTTTACTTTTTATCTAATCTATACCATTCCATTATGCTACAGTTCTAATGTGTTAGATAATAACTGATAAAAGTAATAATTGCATAGGTATTTTTTGTTGTTTCATAATTACCTAATCTCACGAAATATTTTATAATAGATTTCTCGGCGACAATTCATAGACATTCTGGGTATTGTTAGGAATGGTCCTATGAACTCTTGCCGTCTTCCATAGGCACAGTGCTGTATATAGAATGGTGTTTAGGGGGCATCTTGTTTCGCATCCGCAATTGCGGAGCCTCCGCATCGATTTGGACATCAGCATCCGCAATAATTTATGCGGATATTCATGCGGATGCTGATGTGGTTGTTTGGATTCGCAAGAAATCACTAAAATAGTCAAACAAAAATGTAAGAAAATATCGACCCATTTCAATCATTCCACTATCGCGCAGAAACAACTGCAAGCAATTCAAGACACTAAATCAACCTCATCTCGAAGCGTTCCAAGATTTTATAATAGTCCGGTCAATTTAGAGATTCGAAGCTACCTAAATTCCTACCAAGCTGAAAATCAGTAAGATTGTTTAAAATATGATTAAAAGTATAATTTAAAAGTTCCCCATTTTTCCCCTGTATGGAAAAATTTTTATTCAAGGTCAAAGGTCAAAAAAATGAGTTTCGCGATTTTCAGCAAAACCGTAAGTTTTATCATAAAAATACCTTTAACAAAAATTGTAGATCACAAAATTATCTACAAAAAATGTACCAATACTTTTTTTCCTACGAGCCACCGTTTTTGAGATATAACGATTCAAAAAGTTGTAATCGTCATAATATGCACACGTTTCCACGCTACCTATGAGGTAGTGTACCTAGGGCGTTTTTTTAAAGTGGTTTCCCCAGTAGGCCTATTCTACGGGTCCGTTGTGATCTTGTTTAATTTGAGACTATTGCATAATAATGGATATTAGCAGAGATTGAAAAGATAAAAGCAATTTAAGTTTAAAGAAAAGTAGTGAAATTTAATCGTCCGAGTCGTAACTTTCAAATTCTTCTCCTCCTGAGTACATATAAACTGCGTCAATATCGATGTATCGCATGTCGCCTCGTTGGAATCAAACGGATCCTCCACTGTTGTCGATTCAATATTAGAGCACGGACTGGCCTTGACATTGTGTACATGCAGTGAACAAAACAATCCGGCTTTTTTGCAACCACATTTAGCACTGCACCCCTTTTGGCAGTTGCAAAAAATTGTGTTCAGCAGTTTTTCCGACGCAGGTGGAAGTAAAGTTTCAGTCCGGTCAATTTAGACCTGAAAACAGTAATGAAATAACGAAAATTGCGACAGCTAAATTTTGATGAAGACCTTTATTTTACCATAAAAAATAAAAATTTGAAAGTCCCAATCTGTCCCATCAAAAGTTATTCGGGGTCAAAGGTCTTTTACAATTGCGATATCTCAGGAACGGTGATACTTACAGAAAAAGTCATAAGGAAAATTTTTGTAGAGTTTTGAGATCTACAACTTTGGTCTGAGGTATTTTTTTGATAAAACTTACGATTTTCGAGAAAAACTCAAAAAACCTGAAATTTTGAAGCGCTCATGGGACAGATTGGGACTTTCAAATTTTTATTTTTCATGGTAAAATCAAGGTCTTCACCAAAATTTAGTTCTGTCGCAATTTTCGTTATTTCAATATTGTATAATAACCGGACGATTTGGACTGATTCTAATGAATTGTTGACCAACTTCCAACCCCAGTCTTTTGGGTCTAGCTGATAACCAAACCACAGTTGAACTTGGTAATATACCCGAAAAAGATGTTGATGAGCAGCAATTGAGGTTGGAGATAGATAAGGTTATTTGTATTGTTTTTTACTTTTGGTATTTTTGACGAAACATGCATATCTATACTTTTCTAAGCAGGTAGTTTTTTTAGGAGCTCCGTGCACAGAATGAAGAAAGCGAATGCCGTTAGTGATAATTTCTTGTCGAGTTGGATTACTATTTTTGAAAACTTCAGCATATTGAACTGAATTTTGTTTTTCAAACGTTTTGAAAACTGTTATTTCATCCCTCTTGTAAAATGCAGATGTCGTATCACAGCCAGGTATTGCGTGTAAAAATAGTACTTGATTTTAACGAGATATTATAAGTGTAAGTTACAATGACCGATAGAAAAGTATTTTAACATATATTACAACTACAGAGATGTATATACGTGGCGTACTCATGCATATTATGACGATAACAACTTTATACCGGTTTTTTTTTACTTCAACGGCCTGTATCTGTATCTGTCAACTCGGACATATATTCGTAAAAACTACTTTTTTTCTTAAAACGACCTAACGAATCACGTTCTGAAGTTTCGTACCGTAGTTAAGAAACACCCTGTATAATCAACTTATTGATGATAGTGTGGCGTAGTGTGATTTTGCTTTCTTTGCAGGAGGCTACTCACTTTCAATTTTTAAATTATCACTGTCCGATATATTTTTTATTCTCAATGATTTTAAAAAATTATTTATTTAGTAAAACACAGGTTATGTATATGTATACTGTATACACTGTAAGTATTCTGTATACACTATAAGTATCGAGCTCAGTGTGGCGAGGCACAGTCACTTGCGCAGTGCGACCCGTCGCCAAGACATGCGTCGCCAATCCAGCAATCGGTCTTACGTGCGGCTATAGATGTTTCACATCAAAACTTGTCCAGTCTCTGTTATGAGGGTTCCAACTTTCAAACCATCTTGTTGCCTCGTTTAGGAAAAATCAACCAATTCTTGATAATAATGTTTGAACATCAGACCGTCCCATTTCAATTTTAATAGCTTCTACTTGACTCACCCATTTGCTGGATTCATTATTTTCAGGTCTAAAATAGGACAAATCTACCTGTTCACTAGATCGATTTGACGTCAAAACTTCAACCAGTTCAGCTAAAAGTGTTCGAGTCGAATCTCCCTTGAAAGTCATTTCCATAATTATCCACAAACAGCAAAACAAAAAGAAAAATCCTAGTAGAGTATTTTTCGTTTGCGTAAAGCACCGTAACACATCACTGTTTTTCAATGTTCAAACATTCGCGAGTTCACTGTGAGCGTTAGGCACAATCTCACTAGTGGGACTTTGCGTCCCACTGGTGGCACTTTGAATGAACAATGGACCCCACTTTGAATAACACTTTTTATCCCCTTTCACATAAATTATCACATACAACGAGTAAACACGAGCGACTTCTGTATCCGAGCACGAAGAAACACATAATGAATTAATGATCTTCCTAATAATATTCCACTGAATCGTCCCAGCAAAAACCTTTCGATATCGCAATTATGATTCAACGTCTTAGCTTCCCATGACCGGCGACGGCTCGATAAAATATTTCTAATCGGGTGATTAATTCTTACACTGTCATATAGCGTGCAACCTGTCGCCAGGCCAGCAATTGGTTTTAGGTGTGGTTATAGATGTTTCACATGAAAAAAATGACAATTTGAGACATATTTTTCGGAGTCGTTATGAACAAAATAATTATTGATGGGAAACATCTATAGCCTCACGTAAAACCGGCTTGGCGACACACGCCGTGGCGACGGGTCTCCCTGCGCAAGAGACTGTGCTCTCGCCACACTTAGCTTGGATACCTATAATGTACACAATTGTGTTTACTACAGTACAAATAACCAGTGTTTTACTAAATGATTTTTTTTAAATCATTGAAAACAAAAATATACCTGACAAGTGATGATTTAGAAATTGAAAGTGAGCAGCCTCTTGCGAAGAAAGCGAAATCACACTATCAAGTCATCAGTAAGTAAATTATACAAGGTGTTTCCTAACTACGGTACGAAACTTTAGAAGGTGATTCGTTTGGTGGTCTTGAGAAAAAAAGTTTGTATGAACATATGTCCGGAGTTGCTTCGTTTCTCTTCTTCGTCAAATTAAAAAAAAAACGATATAAAATATCATAAATATCTTACACCGATTTGGTTGAATATTACAGTTATTAGAAGCAATAAGGCGATTATTTAGCTCTAACTAGATTGGAATTATTAGGACCAGTGAAGTCTCACCACAGCCAACAATATTGGGAAAACAGTACGCCACTGACTTGTTGTAGTTTTTTTTTTCGGTTGATCAACTAAAAACAACTTTTTCGATGCTGGTGTTTTCTTCATTTCTAGCTTCGTTTTCGAGAAACAAATTGAAGCCACTTTGCATATCATGAACACCTGCTTTGGAGACCAGCTGACAGTGATAGTGTGGTCATATCAGTGAAAGTCAGAGTTGTCAATTAGCAGTATTCCATCAGAAATAATTTTACCAACGCTGAAATGACTGGCATGCACTTTATTTATGAATTAGCAAATGGAAATGCGGAAGAAACACGGAGATTTACCAGGACAGGTAGCTTAACAGAGTAATTCCATGTGCTAAACAATTTAGAACGCTACGTGTAAGATTATGCGAAACTGGGAATTTTAATAAAAATGCAAGTGGTGGAAGACCAGAAACTAACAACGCATGAACTAGAAGAAGCTATACTCGATGCGATTGAAGAAGATCCTTCAAATAGTACCAGAAAGATTGCATTGCAGCTGGAACTCTGCCCAAAACCGTATAGACAGTTCTAAAAAGAAACCTCCTAAACCCATATCACATTCAGCGGGTCTAAGCTCTTCTGCCTCGGCATTTTCAGCCAAGATTGATGTTTTGCAGGTGGTTGATTCATGCGATGGCACACAATAATAATTTTTTACCAAATATTTCATTTACGGAAGAAGCAAATTTTTCACGAGAGGTTATTATGAGCTTTCACGATCACCATTTTTTGGGCCGACGAAAATCCCCACGTTATTAGAGAAAGTCATTTTCAGCAACAATTTTCGCTGAACGTTTGGGCAGGAATGATTGGTGACTACCTAATTAGCCCATTTTTTTTCTAACAGCAAGATTAACAGGTGAATCCTACACGGACTTTTGTTAGAAGTACCGGTACTTCTAAGACGCAACATGTGGTTTATGCACGACGGGGCTCCAGCTCATTTTAGTGTTCTTGCTCGTTCAGCATCTCGACATCACCTACCCTAATCGCTGGTGAACGTGCAGGACCTTAAAATTGGCCAGCTCGCAGACCTGATATGAGTCCTTTAGATTTCTATTTATGGGGTCATCTGAAGGCTCATGTACTTGAGAAATCGAATAATTGACAATTGCAATTTCATAAGAAATAATCCAGGTAATTTTGAACGTGTCAAACAATCAATGACAAATCGATTGCAGTCGTGTATTTTATCAGAAGGTGGACATTTTGTTCATTCACTTAAAGGTCTAAATTGTTTATTATTCATTTGTGGTTTTTATTTTATGATGTCCATGGATAGTTTTCAAAAGTGATTGTTTTTTCTCTAAAACAAAGCTTGATATGAAAACATAAACGACGAAAAAGTTGTTCGGGCTAAATAAGCGTCTCATTATTTCAAATAGCTGTAGCAAATTTCAACCAATTTTTATAGCATAGCCAGCAGACTACCGATAGGTCTGCTGCTACAAATGTATCTGAAATAGCAACTGTTCGTACTTCTCAAAACACAGACATTCCAATCAAAGACGAATCATTCAGTCAGACAACATCTCACCAAGCTGAAAAGGAACATGTCGCGCAAACATCTTCACAAACATCCTTGGAAAGCCGTCCTTGTTGTTCAAAGAGCCTATCTCCAAATATTGACACCATTTGCTCTTTTACTGTGTCACCAAAGGTTCTGATGCCTACTCCGCACAATGCAATCACGAACAGAACGGAAATAAAGCAACAGAGAAAAGAAAACGATTTGCGAGTGAGGCAAAAAAGAATGGGAAACAAGTTAAAAAGACAAAACGAGTTAAAACGATAAATGAAAATGAATATGAAGAGTCTTCTGACGAAGATAATGGCTTGAATACTATTTGCATTTTCTGCAATGAGGTATTCCAAAATTCCAAAGGCGAAGAAGGGTGGATAGAATGCCCTGAATGCGAAGGATAGGCCCATGACGCTTGCTGTGGAGCAGAGGAGACCGACGATTTCTTCATTTGTGACATGTGCCGTTATAAACGAAATAGTTGTTTTTCAGAAAAGTTTAATAACGTTCACTTCCGCATAGGATTTACATATGTACCCGGCTTTGCACTACCGGTAGGGTAGAACCGGGTGATCTGAGTTTTTTCTTTAATAATTATTAGAAGAAAAACTTTAACACTCATGACATTTTAATTTTATATATGGATGCGCCCATAATCAAAGGCTTTGTGTACAAATTTTCAGTTCTTTTAGCCACAAATTAAAGTTTCCACAAGCCATCAAACGTTATATACTCGGTTTCACCCTACCTTCCCCTAATATTTTTGAATTATGAATTGATTTTAATTTCATTTTTATGTAAAATAATGCACTAAAACACTTGAAGAATAAATTTCATAAAAACTGACAAAATTGTATTTCAAAATCAGCTGATAGCGAGTGGCTCAAGAATGTTTTTCTTATTTGTTATTAACAGGAATATCAAAAAATTAATTAATTAATTTCGGCTAAGATTCTTGAGTTTACTAGTATATTGAAGCCACATGAATTTTTTTTCATGTATATATTATTTCATGTATATATTCTTGAGTTTACTAGTATATTGAAGCCACATGAATTTTTTTTCATGTATATATTATTTCATGTATATATTCTTGAGTTTACTAGTATATTGAAGCCACATTAATTTTTTTTCATGTATATATAATTTTTATAAATATTTCAGTACCCAACAATCATCACAGGGGTCACAAAATATTATTATTGATGTTTCACATCTGCCATGCGTTCCGTGACAACTCACAATTATTTTTTCTGTAATGTAGCTAAGATTTAATAACAGCTCCTAAAATATTTCGGGATCCAGTTCCTTGGAAATTCCTCCTACATGCGCTACTGCATACACATTTTGAGAAAACTACAAATACATTTAAAAACGCTTTAGTCAATAATATCCTTCACAGTTCAAATAAAATTTTATGTAATAAAACTTGTTCATTCAATTATACTTGAGGATCTTTTTGAGTTATAACGATTGAAATTATGCATGATCTCATATTTTTTTAAACAGTGAAACTGTAATTTTTAGGTGGAACCGACTGTGCAGGAAATTTCCTCTTGCATATATGAAGTGAAAATGAGGTCCACAGATTGCAACATAAGACCATGTACATTCTGGTTGAATGACCAACTGATCGACTTGGGACCTTTGAGAGGGAAACAATTGGTTCATTCAAAAAACTTTACTTTTAGCATAGATGTATGCGATACAAATCCTGATTGTGGAAATTTTAAAGCATCGGTTTGTGACATAACTGACGAAAAAAATATTATACCATTATCGTTGACCTCAACGACTGAACACTTCAGGTATAACAAAGAATTGAGCCAAATTGAAAAGCATGGAAAATTCAAGGGAAAAATACCCGGAAGTGAGTAAATAAGTTTCCAGGTTTAAACCGCAACGCCCAATTAATTTCTCACGAGAATTAACATTTTTGTTCATCAGCCTTCTGACTAATTTTTTACAAAAGTCTTCCAAAAACACTGCAGTCTCATAGGTTTATTATTTACCATTTTTTCATGACTCCCATTACACCCATCTTGTTTTGTTACCTGTACTACTATGTACGATTCTTTTATCGGATTTATGTAATTGTTGCACTTGTTGCAGCAATTAACTGACAAAAATGGTGTATGGTTTTTGCAAATATCTCAAGAACTTTTTGACATTTTTCACATTTGAAAAAAGATTCGAAAAGAGGAGGAAGTTTCCTAAGAAATGTCCTACCTCTCGGAACTGTTAAAACCGGTATTTATAATTTTTACACAGGGTTGAAAATACGTTCTAAAACGGGTAATCTGTCTTGCACAATACACGCCAACTTTGGATCTTTGATGAAAAAATATGACTGTAACCAGTCATATTTATTGTTAAATCATCTGAAAATGGAACTTTTAACGGGTGATGATCAACTGTATTGCCAAACATGCGCCAAACTAACTGACTATTATAAGAAAACAAGTATAGCTGAGGCACCAGGCAATCTAATAATAACACTGATGATCTTCAAACATGACTCAACCTCTGACGGAAGCACCAAACACTTAAGAAGTTTCGAAATAGATGAACACTTCAATCCATCAGATCACTATTATAATCTTCATCTCTAATCTCTTCACCTATCATGAAATAATTGATGGATAAATACACCTAAAGTTCCACAATTCTTTGAGAAAAATTAAAAATCACTAAATTTTTTCAAAAACACCGTGCGTGCTTGTGTAAACTTTCATTGAACTGGGTTTCATTAATGTAATAATACAGTCTAGCTCGTCTAGTGTTTGTAAATCTTTTGCTGGAAAAATCCTCACTTGTTTACTTTGTAGTAAATGTTCAAGAGGTAGCAAAAACGTATGTTTTTGGGTATGTATCACTAGACAGCATAATGACATTAATGGCCTTTTTAATGGCACACCTTGTATATTATTTGGTTTCTTGAATCTCCCATGAATATTAACTTCTAATCTAAAGCATAAAATTCATTTCTGTTTAAAATCTGTTTTTCCGTTAATCAGCTGTCGCCCCCATACGAAAGACAACTCTCAGAAGTTGAGAAACTTGTGCGAGCTAAGGACTAACGAGGTCTTACCTTTTAACGTGTGATTCCTAACACGGTGGCAGAATCATCCCCGCTTCAACCAGATGAATTCTCTCGAGAAAAATTTCTGGTCGAGGCGGGAATCGAACACACGACCTTCCGATCGTGAGTCGGGCGCACTACCACCGCGGCCAATTCCACAACAATTCTAACATGATACATCAAATTCATATAGGGTGGTAAACATTTTAGAAAACAAATCCATGTACCCATTGCTTCTCTTGGCAATTACTCATAGTCTGGGTCAAAACATACCCACTAATTATGCATTAGTTGAGTAACAATTTTTGTTTACTTGAACAGGAACATTGCAAGTACGGTAATTGTTAAATAACTATTTTTGGAGGTCTCGGAATAGATTCTCGTTGGAAAAACAAAAATAGCTTTATTAATCATTGAAATCATTGTCATACAGTTGAGTTGAATAAAAAATGGACAGCAACGCTCTTTGTGTCCTTGGCTATTGTTTATATGGCCTTTTTCTGGCATCTAAAAACGAATAACCCCAAATCAGAATACTATACGAAATAACTGGGTGAAATAATTAAAGGATCTTTCAAGAGTCTTAAAGCTGATCACATTATTTAATCGTTTCAGAACAAATAAACAGTAGAAAGTTTGCTGGTCACAGTTTTGATATGATCAACCATCTCAATCTATTATCGATAATGAATTTTGAAAATTTAACGTTTTTAGTTGGATGAATATTGAAATTGGGGAATACAATTATATTTTGAGTTTCATTTTCATTCAAGATTAGCTAATTAGCAGCAAACGAATTATATGCTCTTTTGCTATATCTCATCATTAGTTATAAGCTGGTTAAGTATTTGCTAGAACACAAGTGAATATTTCATCTGCAAACAAAGTACCTACATTTTACTGTTTTTATGAAAATGCATCCGATCTCATGATTTTTTTTTCTCTGTATCTCATTCTTGTATAATAGCAATATCTAACTTCCTCATATCGTTCATAAGAAAGATCAAGGACTTATTACTTGCTATAGGTAGGCCCATACTTCTCCTATTAAGAGTCAAAAGAGTGACTTCTAATACAGTTACCTACGAGAATGGGCTTGTCCTTATCTATAATGTCCCTTCATGGGTTCAAAGCTCTGGTAACCCAGAGGCTACAGTGATTCAAAAGTTTTGTCTATTTTAATGTCATGTGTTTTTGTAGCTCCATGTCTCAATACATATTTTATTTTACTGTGTCGTGGTGTATACTAATCAATAAAGTATTTTGTAATGTTAACATTGATGCTGTCAATTGTCACGTTTCGAAGTCTGTTCTTTGCCTTTGCGCAACCAAAACGATCTTTTTTTGGATCGGATCATCACGTGTGTTTTAAAATGGATTATGTACGACAACAGGAGACGTTCATGACACTGGTTGGACTTCGATGAGTCACCCAGGCACTTCCCGAAGCAAAAACTCTCCAAAAAAGACCATGGTCACTGTATGGTGGTCAGCGGCTGGTGTGATACACTATAACTTTCTTCAACAGGGCCAAACCATCACAACAGAGTCATATTGTGAGAAACACGACGAAATGTAACTAAAACTGCGTCAGCAGCAGCCGGTACTGGTCAGCAGAAGAGGTCCGATACTGCTAACATTCTTAGACAAAATAACCCTAATTTTAACGTCATTTGAGACAATTTATTGAAAATTATTATTTGTTTTTTAGTTGGTAGAAGTGTTTCAAAAATATTTGAGTTAACAATAAAATGCGACTGGAGATCGACTTCTAAAATTCATTATAAAGAAGTTCAAACTCAAGGAAAAACTTTCAAGTTTGAAATGGCTTCGCCTTATGCCTGCATTAAAGGACCACCAAACTGTGTAGTGAGTATTGACAGTATTTTTTTGTTTGAAAGTGGTTGACAATGTTTCGTGGTGTATTTCATCAGTTCGGACTTCCATTGTCTAATATAATATAAATTGATTTGAAAACCCTGAAAAAACAATTAAGAAATTAAAAAGATTAACCGAAAATAACAATTTTTTTAAACAAAAAACTGAAATTACAAAAAAATAACATAAAAGCAACAGCCAAACAAATAAAAATCGAAATATTAATATTTCAATATTAATAAAAATTGTTATTTTCCGTTAATCTTATTACTTTTTTAATTGTTTTTTCAGGGTTTTCAAATCAATTTATATCATATTAGACAATGGAAGTCCAAACTGATGAAAGACAGTATTTTTTGTTGTATTTTTTCTGAATTTTGTCAGACAGGATTATAAAGTGTTTTGTTTTATTACTTACAAAGTTTTATAAAGGATGTTGAACTTCTCAGGAAAAAAATTGAAATATCCGTTATCAGAACAATAAATGTAACTAGACAAGGGACAAACATCGTAAACAATTAGATAGTTATTTTTATTTTGTCTGGAAGACAGCTCTAAAAACAGTACTAAAAAGTTTTATTTTGATATGTCCTATCCAATACAAAATTAAATGTTACAAGAAACGTCATTGGCGTAAATTTTTTGTTTAATAATATTAGCTAAAGGTTGTCTCGAACCGTCACTGAATTCGATAATTTGTATTTAATCCGGGTCAAATGCCATTTTATCACTCAAAATTACGTTGCCAAATTTCACCAAAATCGAATAAGAAATATTTACTATATTCATAGGAAAAAAACTATTTTTTTTAGAAAAGTTTAACATTCTGTATCTTGAAAAGATACAGGATGCCAAGGCATATCATAGTGTGCCTTGGTAGGTAACAATAACTGCTCTTTTGTCTGTTGTTGTCAAAATAATATTTTCAGTAATTCATATCTTGTTTCTGTAATCATCTCAAATTTTGTAAAATAATTTCCGGGGAAGCTAGATTTTGGCTTTCTACTTCTCCATCTTCGTACAAAAAATGTTTGTGTCAAGTTACTTCTTTGCATGATCTACACATCTTTGTGGAGAATTTATTTTGAAATTAATAGCTTTCTTCCTTTCTTTGGAAGATTCTCACATTTTTTGTATGAAGATGAAGAATTTGAAAGCCAAAACTTTTTTTCACAAAAATAATCTCTCCTGAAAATATACCCTTTCAATTCAATACTTTCCGTGCTATAAAAATATTTTTTAATATTGTGAAAAAAAATAGTTTCCACTTTGTTCCCTACAAATCAAAAAAAATTTGTTTCAATGGAATAGTGAAAGAGCGTTTTTTCATTCATGAAAAATTCACCTCAATTCATTCCTTCCGCATTGATTAGTTTTTAAGTTATAATCACAATACTTCATAACCTTTCCAATAATGGCTATCCTCAAGTTTTTTGATTTCTTTTTATGAAAAAAAATTATTGAGTTTTGATTTTTCTTCTAACGGGTTTTTTCACTGCCTTTTTGCTCTATATCGTCTGAACAAACAAAAAGTTATAATCTTGTTATTTATTTGGATCGATCTTTTCAAAGATTTTAGAAAAGACTGATTGATAATCGATATGGGGCAATAATTCTCGATGTTAGTGCAATCGCCACCTTTCAATACCGGAATCAATATTGCGATTTTCAGAAGATCAGGGTAGCTTCCAAAAGAAATACTCAAGTTTATTAGGTGTGCAATTGATTCAGATATAATAAAAATACATTATTTTAATAAGTTCGATACAAACCTCATCAAACCCTATACTTTTTTTATTAGGTAGCGATTCCACAATATTTTTTACTTCTACCCCTGTGACTGGTAAGAAAAACGTTGTGTTCACCATTACTTTTTCACCTTTTCAATAATAGATATGCTCAAAGAATAGCCTTCGCTATCAAAATAATTACTAATACATCAATACAAAATACATCAAAATATATTGAACTTCATAGAAATTAATTTCCGTATGCCTTTGTATATTTCAATGAATTTGTCTAAGTTGAATATTTTGACAATTATTTCATGTTAAAAATGAAGTATTTGGTAATGTTTTTTCCAATTTTCATTATTTGTTTTGGTTTTGACAATTTTTCAAGAAATTAACACACTTTTAGCGTTGGACTACCCTGTAACTGTAAGAAATATCAACACTAATTATATGCATATCAAATGTCCAAATATGAGTCAAGCATTTTTTTGATTTAATCAGAATTTTCCATTCCGTTTTCAAAATATGTTATAAAAGTTAGTGGGCACATCTCAAATTCCCCACCCCGTATCTCCAAAACTGGTTATATGATTGAGTTGGACTCATGGATACTTATCAGATAAAATTTTGAAACATTTGACATTTTCCATATGAAAAGTGCGGGGTACTTTCACTTAATGATTTGAATCAATTTTTTGTTATTGAGAAATGAACGACATTTAAAGAAACTTTTTGAAACAATATTCTACATTTTTAGAATTTCTATAGAATCCATTTCATGATATTCTCTTTAGACAGGCTGAGGAAGAAATTGTATAGTAAAACAGGTCTTGGGGTTTTATAAAAATCTCACTTATAATACGTTATGGATTTTCATCAAGTGTCATTTGTAAAAATGATTAGTCATTTACGTAACATTTAAAGAAAGAATGTAAATATGATCCATTTTAAAACCTTTCTTGTAAGTAAGAGATAAAACACTATAAGTATGAGGTTATGGAAAAATAAAAGATACTATAGGTACATACAAAAATAAACCCCGAATAACCAAATTCAAAAGAATGTCTTTTGTATAGATAAACAGTGCATTTGTGATCATAAAGTATCTTAGCCAACTTCTTACAGCTGTCATGTGTTTTTGATTTTTCGCTTAAGCGCTCAAACATTTTTTGAAATAATATTGATATTTCATCCTCCTTTCAAATTTTTAATATTTCAGGTTCATGATAAATTTTATACATTCAACTTAACTAAACTTCATAATAGTTTGGATAATTGGAAGGTGCGTAATGTAAAGAAAGGGCAAATAGTTTTGAATATGTGTGGACCATTGCAACCAATGCAACCTGTTGAAAATAACTGTACAGGTGAGTTACCTTAAAAGTCTACCTTTGAAATTGATTAGGAAAATATTTATTAACTAAAGCAACTTGAAAAAGGAAAGATTTAAAAAACTACCGACAGGAACGAAGCCCATCATAGAAACAATATATGAACCACGGCCGGAGTCACGATGAAAGAGAACAACATTTGGACTGGTAGACCGTGGTCGAATGGAACCCTAAGTACCAAACGTTTCACCCGCTACTGCAGTGATTATTATCAGTGGCATTTCGGCCTTCGGCGATCACGACCTTCGGCGATCACGACCTTCCAGCCCCGATTTTGTTCTCTTCAACCAGAGGAGCATTCCATTTTGCTGAGTACAATCAGACTTCTTCGTCTGTTGTTGCATCGCTTTTAATAATGTTTACTGCAGTTCGTGGACGAAACGTTGGATATAAAAACCTGAATATCAAGGCCAACAAACCTAGAAAATAACTTCAACACAGTATCAGATCTGTGTCATGAATTTTCATTGCTTTCAAAGATACCAATAACATACTTATATACATCCCAAAGATGTATGCAGAGAAAAAAACTAAAAAAATATCGAAATTTTCTATCGACTCAAACTAGTCCTGCCAAAATAACTTTATTTCAACTTTTCCAAAAAACATTGGTTGTTGATAATAGGGAAATTAAAACTCAAAATGTGTTTTAAAAATATATAAACATGTTCGAAGATAATTTGTCAAATGTGAAAATAATATTCATCTAATTAATATTTTTTTACAAATACCTCTTCGAATGTTAGGGCAAATTGTATTTTTTTATACTTGGCTGGCAGCATATTGTGAATTATTACACCACTAGTACTATGTTGCTGTATCGCTGCTGTTCCAATGTTGTGACAGAATCAGAATCAACGAACTTGGGCGTGCGCAGCGTTATAGAACAGTGCTTTGAAAAAAAGTATTCTACAGCGCCATCTAGTGGTGAGTTACAGAAAAATTTGTAGCCTAAAAACCTTCTCTATGAAAAATCACTTATAAATGTCAAGTTTCATCACGATCGGTTGAGCATTGTAGAAGTTTCTCACTTACCAACCAACCAACAAACATCCATTTTTATATAGTAGATTCACCATTATGGAAGCTGCAATGTTTCCCAATTTTCGTTTTTGTTCTGCTGGGATGTAATTCCTGAAATATTCTTGTGTGATAATTATGAACGAAACGATTCTCAGTAAATTATTTATTGCTATATTTTCCATTTATGGTGGTGAGCGAATGAAGGAACAAATTGCCAATTTATGAAGTGAATCCAAATTAAGTGTTAAGTAAATTACCAATAAATGTTGGGGAACAAACTAAGCCGCGCAAAGTTTGGCATTACAGATCTGCTGAGTGGGAAGATCTTCAAGACCATTTCCGAAACTTCCCTGGCTAGATGTTTGTTTCAGTTCTGAAGATCCATCTATTTGTGCTTCTGAAGTCACAGATGTCACTCTATCATCCTATGGTTGCATATATTCTTAACTGCAAACCACGGTTTAACAAAAATTGTGAGCGAGCTGTCGCCTCAAAAAATCTCGTCTGCCGGCAGTGGCGCAAAATTCCCAGTGCTGAAAACCGAACTAGGTTTGTTAATGCTCACAACTGCAAACTCAGGATAAATGAAAGCAAACAACTTCACAATCAGAGAATTAGGGATTGAATGCTTGCCAATCCCAAAGGGTCTAGATCCTTCTGGTCGGTAGCTAAAGCTGTCAAGCAAAACTTTACAAAATCTATAATTCTACCATTAATACTCGCAAAGGAAATGAACTGAGACTACTTTACTCACGATTAGCCCTCGGGCAAGACTCGGCAAGCTATCAAGGAGTCTTATGTTATTATAACAAAGCAACTAGGTTACTAGGAAATATTGAAAATTACAATACATTCAAAAAAGCTTCAATATACCTTCTCCTAGAAAATGCCTTTTACAATGTTGAAGAATTTTTAGATTTGAATGTATAGGTAAGCTGCTTTTTATTCAGTTTATGTAACTAGTCTGATAAATATTATACCAGTAATGTATATGTTATATGTGTATGATATTTTAATGATTCTTCTATTCTAATACAAGCGGATGGTTCAATTGCAACACAACCATAGAAAAAGAAAATCTACTAGATGAACAATTAATTTGTGTCCCACTCCACAGTCGATTTTCTGGAAAAGGCACCACCCACTATTCCCACACTAGAATCCACAATGCCGGAAATTACTTTTCGACATCGTCCAATCAGGCGAATTTTGAAACAGTTCAATATCTACAAGGAGTGGCCATGATGTGTCCTTCATCGTACTTGAGAAGTGCGCAAATGAAATCGCACCAGAATTTTGCGGACTATTCAACCCGTCTTGTAAGAAAATCGTTTTTCCTTCTTGTTGGAAGATTGCTCGTGGAAAAAAATCTTCCAAACAACTACAGACCAGTAGCTTTGCTATCAGTGATATCAAAAATCATTGAGAAAGTCGTAAACCACCATATCCTCAAATATTTGGAAGGCTTCAACATCTTGAGCAATCTTCAATATGGCTTTCGGATACGACCTTCTATCGTATGTCACCCATATTTAGAATAACGCAATCGAGAAACATGGAGAATCAAGAGCTGTTGTGATTCAATAGATGTTATTATTATTCTGAGATATTTACAGTTTACAAACCTCATCAATGGCTTCCTCAGGCATGTTCATACGTGTTGAACACACCTATTATATAGCTCCATTGTTAGGTTTCCAGTGAATATTATGCAAAACCGCACTACGCTTTTCTCTAAACAGAAGCTTTCTCAGGTGTTTTCTTACGCGCCTGAGAAAGCTATTGCAAAGTTAAATACGTGTTGCAGTTTAGTAAACTCTTAGTGTAAACCCCACCTGAATAAGTTCTGGATTTTTCTCAAATAACAACCAATTCCATATCCTGAACAATTGTTTGTGTTCGTGTCATAAGATACTTACTGGCACGTGTATCAGAGCAGAGAATGTCTGAGAGAGGTTGCTGGATATAGGGTAAAGTTACTCATCATTCCTATAAATAGTCGAGGTTACTTCTGGTATCACCCCTGATATCCAACTTATCGGTGTTTAAAGGTGATGAAAAAGTATATAACTGCTTTCAGTATCAAATTTGAATAGTCAAAGTCCCAGCTCAAAATACATACAAGAAACATCTCAGAAGACCTGCAGCTCTCTGGAAGTTCATTATGGCAATATTGCATAATTTTGCCAAAAAGCACCGATCTGCTCGAAAATTTCGATTCTGATTCTATTTCAAAGTTGACCCTTTACAGGATGTTGCTTTCACTCTGGAGGTAAATGCCTTCCTTCTCGGAGATTAAGAATGTTTCTTTAGGAATAAGTCCTGTGGAATGGATATATTTTGTAATTTCAACCAACTTCAGTTCTACAAAAGTAGAAAAAATTGTGAGTTCAATTGCAGCAACAGCCATATAAAAAAATCTACCAGCTAAACAAGTTGCGTCACACTCCACAGTCGATTATCTGGGAAAGGTACCACCAACTATTCTCACACTAGAATCCACAATGCAGGAAATGACTTTTCGACAACGTCTAGTCAGGCGAATTCTGAAACAGCTCAATATCAACAAGGCGTCTGGTCCTGATGAAGTGCCCATCATCGTACTTGAAAAGTGCCCACCAATATTTTGCAGACTTTTGAACCTGTCTCACAAGAAAGGGGTTTTTCTTCTTGCTGGAAGATTTCTCGCGTTCACCCTATTCCCAAAAAGGGAAACCAAACTAACAAATCCTCAGATATTTGGAAGGCTTCACCATCTTGATCAATCATCAAAATGCGACCTTCTATCGTATCTCACCCATATTTAGAATAACGCAATCGAGAGACATGGAGAGTCAAAAGCTGTAGCGCTTGATATTTCTAAGGCCTTTGACCGTGTGTTGCATGAGGGTTTGCTGACCAAACTTCCCTGCAAGTGGCCGTCGACGGATATCTCTCGAATACTTTGACCATCAACGGTGGAAGTCATCTCGAATTTAGTCAGGTTGGAGCCTGGCATTAACCATCAACGCTGATGACGAAATTACTTGATAAAAATAGCTGCGTAAACGCAAGCGAAACATAAGTGGAACCACCTATTGGTGTGACACCCAAATCAACTTGCCAAGTTGACTTGGGTGTCACACATCTATTGGGTGTTACACATCTATTGGGTGTCACACCAATAGGTGGTTCCACTTATGTTTCGCTTGCGTTTACGCACCTATTTTTATCAAGTACTTTCTTGGTTTTTCTCATTTTGTCTACAGTCGAAAGGGTACGGGAAGAGATTTTCAACCTGATCAAAATCAAGATGGACTTCGTCGTCATTTTGTCTTCAATCGAGGACCGTGTCAACTCAAAAAATTGAAATTTGGGATAATGAAATTAATGCATGAATACACTATTTTGAAGTGGAATTGACAGATCAATGCCGAAATAATGTCACTCATACATCACAAAAAAGACTCTGGAAAAGATACAAAAGATCAAAAGCCACAGAAGATTACCAAGCTCATCAAAATTTCTGCCATCATCAATCAGATGAGACCTAATTTCTGCCAATAACTGATAAATGTTTCTTAAATCAAGTCTGACTCTATTAATAAGATTAAACATGTTACAAAACAGGTATATCTAATTTTGAATAGCATTTTTCAAGTTTTTATATTACATTCTGACCAAGTATATTTTATTTGTTAGTTATTTTTGTGTGTATGTTTTTTAATTTGTATTGTATTTTAATTATTTACGAATGTAAATCTTCTGTAATGTATATTAGTATGATGACACTGTAAGTGAAACATTGTAATATCTACTTCATTTACTTTATCTATGAAATATTGAACGTTCTTCATGACAATGAAGTATATGGTTAATTGATTGATGAAAAAAAAATCTATGTAATATTATTTTTTTATGTAATTTATTTTTTTCTATTCTGCAATAACTGAGACATCCACTGTCAGAGAACAATGACACTTAACTCAATCTCAATTCTCCATCCAAGAAGACAGCATCACGAAATGATCCATATAGTGGTGTCTCAGTCCTAGTATAGCATGAAAATATTTTTGATAGATTCAAGTCGGATATTAGAGTTCTTCCTATAAATAAGAATTTATTTATTATTTTTTCATTGTGAAATATCATGGATTTTCATCTAGTATTGACCAATTCCATCACATACTTCATCACCTTTTTTCAGGGTCGTTTTCCCAAGTGTGTGAAATAAACGAAAATGGATATATAAATAGGGGGAGCATCCAAACTGATCTTACTGTGGAAAATAATATAATAACAACAACATTTATAAGTGAGTTTTCAGTATCACTAAGTCACACAAAGAAAAATATGCATAGAAAATTATTGAGTTGAAGCACTAAAGAATTGTCTTTGTTAATTATTTATCGTTAAACTTTAAAATTTGTCTTTGAATTGTTTTGTGATCTTGTAAAAATTTTTTAAGGTGGTGACACTTGCAAAGGTGATGAAACATATAGCACTCATATTGAATTCAAATGTTCTGAAACAGAAGAGAATCCTTTTTTAAATACTGTTTTAAATAAAAGTGTTGACTGTAGAATATTTCTGGATTGGAATACACCTGCTGCCTGCCCTATTATTGTAAGTATCTGTTTATTGATCTCTATTTATGCCTTGGTGTTTCAACATGTTTGAAAACATTTGCTTTCGGAACAGTAAAAGAGTGACATTGCTGGACTAAACTGTCCCGAAAAAACAAGCCTGAGTAAGTAAAAGCAATGACATCACATTTTACGAAGACGCCATCTATAGGATCGACAGAAGATTCAATCCTTGCATATTACATATAAACGAAGCCCCTAAGCCAACGGTCGGCAACAGGCGGACCGCGAAAGGTCGAACCTCGGACCGGCAAATATTGTAATGTGTTATATACCAAGTATAAATTAATACGTAGATAAGGTATACTATACCTTTATCGATTATAGTAATTTTTTTAAGCCACATAGAATTCAACTTGTTGTGTACTTATTTTATTTCAAGTTGCCTAGTCAATCTGTTTCACAAGTACCTACAACTGATATAGTTTTATTAGTTTCTCATCTACCCTGTGTGTGTGTGTTTGTTTGTGCGCGCTTGCAACTGTTTTGTTTTGTTGAAACAAACGCGAGCGAGTATCGAAATCGGGTGTGCGGGCGTGTGAGCGGGAGAAAGCACACTCATTCATTTGTTTTGTGATTTTTCGCGTTTTCATAATATTTTCGTACCTATGCTCATATGGATCCTAAAAAGTGTAAAGTGGACAGTGAAAATAGGAGGTTTCTGGCAGAATGGACTGAACAATATTGTTTTACGCTGCCTGATAAGCCTCAAGCGGTTCCAGTGTGCCTTATATGCAATAGAACTTTCGCTATTGTTAAGAGTGGTAATTTGAAGCAACACTACGAAACCACTCATTAGCAATTTCACAAAAACTTTTCTATTGACAGTGAGGCTCGTAAAGAAAAACTTTATGCATATCTTAGTTCTTACAAACAAAGCACGAAATGACTAGTTCATTGCATGAGCGGGCAAGAAAAATCCACAGAAGAAGCGTTACGTGTGTACTGGACGCTTAATAAACATCAAAAACCCTTTTCAGATTCTGAAGGAATGTATGTTGGAAGTAGTCACGGTACTTTTTGGAAGAAAAAAAGATGTTGCATTTCAAAGTATTCCGTTATCAGCGTGAATTAATACACTAGATATCTGGATATCTTTGAAAAAGATATTGCAAGACAAGAATTGATTCATTTTCTGACAATTCTTGAATATAAAAAGAACTCTGAAGGAGACTTAGCCGCCGTGTTTATAAATTTTCTAGCCGATCTGAGGAACGAATTTGCTACAAGATTCCAAGACTTTGCAGAGATGGGCAAGCTATGCGTTTCCTAAATCGCCATTTGCAGTTGATGTAGCAGCAGAATCGACAGATGTGTTGTTCAATCTGTCGAACGCATCCCTTCAAATAGAGATAATTGATTTGCAAAAAGATGTAATGTATAAAACACTATCCACTGAAAAATTTTGGGCCGAAATGTCCCAGAAAAATATGAACATTGCAAGAAACTAGCTATAAATTTGGCCACTATGTTTGGTTCGACATACGTATGGGAAACATATTTTTGAAAAACAAATATCGTTCAAGATTAACGAACGCCCACCTAAAAGACACACTTCGAATTTGCTGTTCCTCTCGAGAACCAAACTGGCTCAAGATCATCAGTGTAATTTCTCACATTAATTTTAGGTCTTGTGTTTTGTAATTCAGAATTTAATTTGAAACCAACATGATACATAGGTAGCAGTTAATTCAGTTGTTTTTTTCTGGACCTCGTCAAAATTTTCTCACAGTATCCGGACCCCACCTAATACTACTTACCGACCCCTGCCCTAAGCTTTGACATCGACCGCGAATGAGATTCGTCTTTTTTTTTCACTGCAGCTCATACTGCATGCAACCAGAGCCAAAAAAAGTTATTGAGGTCCAACACCAGTCAGCCTAGCACCACTATGATACCTATGGCGGGTTAAAACAGCGCTGTCTGATGCTGGATCATGAATGCTTTTTGGGGGCTCCAGTTTCAGCTAGTTGCCTTGCAGTGAAAGACGGAGGATGGATCTCAGCGGTCGAACTAAAAACTTGACTTTGCAACAGTTCCCGTCGTTTAGCTTTGATATTCGTGGAATGGGCCTTCTGTCACTCCTATAGATGGCGGCTTCGTAAAGAGAGATGTCATCCCTTCATAGTAAAAAAGTTTCATTGTTTTTCTGCCCTGAAGAATTGAATTCTGAAAATACTTTAAATAATATCAGATAATGCTGAAAGATTCAAATACTACGGCTTACATTTAGGAGATATGTCCTTTAGTGAATTTATATATTCTTTCATTGATAGCATAAAAAATATATTATGGACACGAAAGATACATGTATGACAGGAATAATATATTCACACCATCAAACTCTCTCAAAGAGAGAACGTTGTAAATGACAGATGTGTCAAGATTATAGTCATCAGATTGAAAATTTCTCTTTGTCTAATGTCTAATACATATATAAAATAAAATATATTTTATCAAAGGTTCGAAAACTTATTGTTCAAAAACCATAATACAATACAAACAAGTATACCTATAACATATGCAAATAAGGCTAATCAACAAAGTAAGTTCTCCTTGGATATTTTAATACTTCATCAAAGTTTACATTAACTTTTATATAGCTTTAAAGTCCCGTGAAATTTATTCATTTAAATTCATTTTCATTAGCCCTTTTGTTGAGTTCTCATTTATTAATTTCAAATGTTTTACTATTCGTTTTAGGTTCAGTACCTACAATGTGTTTTTGAAAAGTTTCATGTAACAGTTACTTCTAGGTTATTTCATCAACCGCTTGAGTTTCTAATATTCTCTATGTCACTACTAATGTAGAATTATTACACAACAATGATATTTAATTTATATGTGTGTTAATATTATATAACAAGAGTTTATATCTGAATCTCAAATTCACTTGTTTTCACTGTACTCTTGCTAGCATATGGAAAACCTGAATTTCGTTAGTTCGGACTACCATTGTCCAATATGATATAAAATAATTTGAAATCCCTGAAAGAATCGATGAAATTAAAATGATTAGCTGAAAATAACAATTATATCAAGTAAAATAAAAACAAATGAAATTGCAATAAAACAAAATTAAAGCAACAATTGAAAATTGTACAACTAAATTTTTTTTAAGATTTCAAGCTAAGTTATTTCACGATGTTTTGGTTGTTAGTATCCACAATCGTCTTTGGGTGATGACTGGACTATTTAAAACCCAATTTTATAATTGGGTTTTATTGGGTTTATAATTGGGAAAACTATTACATGAAAACTATTTATATGATAAAACTATTAAAAAGTCTTCAAGTATTATATACTCTATTTTGAATATTTTTATTGAAATGTAATGAAACAAATGGGAATGATTTATAGTACTTTGTTTTTTCTCCAAAGGTGCAATGCCGGTATTAAAAAGTCTGATTCTATCAATATTTGAGTAATATCACTAAGGAAAAAGTACAAACTGTATGAATACAAAACACATACATATATACATATTATAAATGAAACATCACTTTTATCATTGTTTGAAATCATATAATTCATTTGAACAATTAAATCGTGTTTCTTCGACTTTAAAATTGGTAAACTCGTAAAAGTTTCAATAATTGTATTCCGAACAATTTTTATGTGTTGATCTTGTAAATTTTGTGGTGACAACTACATTTCATGTTTCATCCTTATTAGTTGATTGTTGAGATTGAAGTTTCCATATGACTTTCATTATGTATATTTTTACTTTTTTAAGAATAAAGAAAGCTGCAAGAATATTTCTCCTGTTTTTGTGAATACTACTCTAGAAACTACCGACAGAATTTATGACTTGAGTATGTTATACAAAAATAATAGTAAATATACTCTTGAAGATGAGGGGGTCGAGTATATGTTTAACATTGGAGGACCTCAAACACTGCTCAGAATCATCAAGACATTCTTGTTTTTCGTCAACATTGAGCTCGCGCGGCACTCACTTTGAACAGAGCTTTTTCATAGTCAAATGCTCATGCAGTATAAAGTTATGCAATACCTTTACAATGTCAGTTGACTCACTTTTCGATCATTCGAAACGATTTTGTGGTTTTTTTTTGTTTTCTGGTATTCTGCATCATTTGTGTCTCTACGACCACGTTTGAAGTCAGCAAACCAATGTTTTATTGTTGTTTCTGATGGAGCTTCGCTTGAATGATATTTTTTTATGAGTAGAATATCATGAAAGTTCAACAGCTGAAAAAGCGGTGAATGCAATAAATCTAGCGCCATCTATGTGTTAGGCCCGAGACTTGAAGTAGGTTTATTTCCTACCAGAGAAAAGATACAAAGAATAAGCTTGTAATCGTTATCTCAATTAGTCTCCTTTATACAGGCCTCTAAAATATTTCAGTGGCACTTTTTCTTCACAGGGTTAAATCTCTTGGTCAAATGAATCCTTTATATGAAAACGACAAAGGACAGCTGGTTGTAGAAACTGATGGTGGATATTATTCTATGGAAAATCAGAATTATTACAGAAGCACAATTTTCTTTGAATGTTGTAAAAAAAAATTTTGTGAGGTATGTATATTTTTTTTATCAGATAGCAACTAGATATAATGTCAAGAAAAAGGTATTAATAGATTCGAAAATCACTTCATATGACATCTCATTATTATGGACAAACTTTGGACTTTTTGTTGAAGGTAGATGTCTCATTCAATTGTTATGTCTTAATGGTGATCTGTAAGAGTTTTATTTAAACACAGCTATGAACTATGTTTTCCTTCAGGAACATTCTGTCTCTATTCTTCCATTAAGTTGGCCAATTAATATAAAACATTTTCATTCACAGCAAAACTCGGAAGGTAAGGTCTCTCTTATATCATTTACAACGATTTTTGACGTGCAGGTCAAATATGTGAATGATTTTATTCAAAAATAACTTGGTATTTAGTAACAGAGAAGGCGCATATACAGGGTACAGCACAATGACCGTCGGTTTGACCTATTTTTGGAAATAATTGGATTCATATCCTGAAAATTGCCAAAAATAGGTTTTGTGTATATTCATTATTGAATAAAAATAATGGCGTTTTTCCAATATCTCTAGATATACCAGAAGTTGGACTTCCGTAATTCAATCGTAACATCATGTATATTTTCACATGTTTGAATAACCGGCACAATTCCAATGTGAGTTTATGTAATACACCCTATACCAAAACGGAACCGTTCTCGAAATGTTCATTTGTCAACTCAAAGTAGGCTTTCGAGTGATTACCCCATACAATTCAAAAGTTTGATTCATCAAAATGCTTCGTTCCATATTTTCATATGAGTGACATTTNTAACCTCTTCATTCGAGCAAGTTTTTCCGCAATTTCGGCCTTCAAACGCTTCAATAACGCTATATAATATTTACTGTTGATGGTATTTACCTTCTCAAGATAGTCGATGAATATTACACCACGCACATCCCAAAATATTGAGGCCGTAAACTTTCCAGCCGATTGTTGTGCTTTCGGGCCCTTTGGACGAGGTTCACCAGTTGCTCTCCACTCAGATAACGATCCTTTTGAGTCCAGAGTGAAGTGGTGGATCCATGTTTCATCCATTGTCACATATCGACGCAAAAATTCCGGTTTGTTATGTTTAAATATGGCCAAACACTGCTCAGAATCATCAAGACATTCTTGTTTTTCGTCAACATTGAGCTCGCGCGGCACTCACTTTGAACAGAGCTTTTTCATAGTCAAATGCTCATGCAGTATAAAGTTATGCAATACCTTTACAATGTCAGTTGACTCACTTTTCGATCATTCGAAACGATTTTGTGGTTTTTTTTTGTTTTCTGGTATTCTGCATCATTTGTGTCTCTACGACCACGTTTGAAGTCAGCAAACCAATGTTTTATTGTTGTTTCTGATGGAGCTTCGCTTGAATGATATTTTTTTATGAGTAGAATATCATGAAAGTTCAACAGCTGAAAAAGCGGTGAATGCAATAAATCTAGCGCCATCTATGTGTTAGGCCCGAGACTTGAAGTAGGTTTATTTCCTGCCAGAGAAAAGATACAAAGAATAAGCTTGTAATCGTTATCTCAATTAGTCTCCTTTATACAGGCCTCTAAAATATTTCAATGGCACTTTTTCTTCACAGGGTTAAATCTCTTGGTCAAATGAATCCTTTATATGAAAACGACAAAGGACAGCTGGTTGTAGAAACTGATGGTGGATATTATTCTATGGAAAATCAGAATTATTACAGAAGCACAATTTTCTTTGAATGTTGTAAAAAAAAAATTTGTGAGGTATGTATATTTTTTTATCAGATAGCAACTAGATATAATGTCAAGAAAAAGGTATTAATAGATTCGAAAATCACTTCATATGACATCTCATTATTATGGACAAACTTTGGAAATTTTGTTGAAGGTAGATGTCTCATTCAATTGTTATGTCTTAATGGTGATCTGTAAGAGTTTTATTTAAACACAGCTATGAACTATGTTTTCCTTCAGGAACATTCTGTCTCTATTCTTCCATTAAGTTGGCCAATTAATATAAAACATTTTCATTCACAGCAAAACTCGGAAGGTAAGGTCTCTCTTATATCATTTACAACGATTTTTGACGTGCAGGTCAAATATGTGAATGATTTTATTCAAAAATAACTTGGTATTTAGTAACAGAGAAGGCGCATATACAGGGTACAGCACAATGACCGTCGGTTTGACCTATTTTTGGAAATAATTGGATTCATATCCTGAAAATTGCCAAAAATAGGTTTTGTGTATATTCATTATTGAATAAAAATAATGGCGTTTTTCCAAAACTTTGTGCCAACTTCCTTAATTCAAATGTAATATCCTATATATTTTCACATTTTTGAATACCATAATTCTAATGTCAGTTTATTAACTGTTCTCGGTATATTCATTTGTTTAATCAAAAAAACTAGGTAATCACCTATCGAGTGATTCCCCTATAAAATTCAAAAATTTGATAGAATACCTAAATGAGCTATTATTGATTCATCAAAATACTTCATTTCATCGTTTTGAAGGAGTAACATTTGCATTATACAAAGTGTTCGGAATTGATCACTGATTCTGAAGATATAACTATGCGCCAAAACTCAAGTTTTCTCAAAATCTCTGCNGTATAAAAAACACACGAGACACGGTAGAGGATGTGCCCCAGTTAAGGATGCCATATCTAAGATGCGAATTGAAGTTTGCGTAATAGACAGTTAATAAAATACTTTGACCACAATGGTGGGATAGAAACCTAAGAGAATAACAGGCTTTTCTAAGTTTATTACATAAGTGGTCAATATGTGTCCTCCATTGAAGTTTGTCATCAAAAATAACACCCAACATTTTTGTTGACTTGGTTAGGTTCAATTTTAAAGCAGTATCATCAAACAGATTCAACCCATATTGTTGCCCAGTATTCATCTTGAAATTTAACAAGTTAGTTTTGGCTTCATTCAACATTAAATTGTTTTTCTTTGACCACATAATAACTTTTTTGTAGGTCTCTAGAGCTGTGTTTTTCGCGGAGTCCATATCGTTTTCAATAATTATTATATTAGTATCATCAGCATAACACGTACAGTGAATGGCCGAGTTCTTATTTAGGTACACTGACAAGTCATTGGCAAAAGCTAAATACAAGAAGGGTCCTAGAATGGATCCCTGTGGTACCCCATCCTCATTATACTTCACGAAAAAGGTTCATTTCTGAGCGATATAAAACCCTTTCATATCATATCTATAGAGGAGCATAAACAAATTAGTATGCCTTTCAGGATTTATAGTGATGTCGTTTAATATTTCGTATTCTTTTCAGCAAACCCTTTTATTTGATACCCATTTCATGGGGGTGCATCAAAAACTAGTCCGCCAAATTTCGAAATTTCTGGTATCTGTTCAATGCTGTCAAATTATATTTTTTTACGTGGTTCTCTAATGAAATGAAGGTTTAAAAAACAAAAAAATATTGAAACAGAATTTTTAATGACGTTTCCCTAAATCATTGGGGGCATTAGTATTCACACAACTTCTGAAACAACGACTCGAACTGTCGTTATTATTTTGTGTTGATTGTAATAATAACTACAGTACAAAAAACTTCATTTTGTATTGCTTTCTCAGCGATCAGAGGCTCTTAAAATTGAAAAGTGTTCTGGAACTGCCTAACAAAGATAATACATTTCAAAGATAGTATTATCAGAAAATTTAATGAGCTTCACGAAGTACTAATACAATCATGTTTTTTCTTCAGGAACCTATAAAATTGCTCAGTAAAACTACTTCGACCTTCAATTTTACTTGGAAAACACCTGCTGCTTGTCCCAAACTGAAACCCAGAACCAGATGCCGTTTCAAACAACCATTCAGTGATCAATATTCGTAAGTGTCACTTCACTACATAGTTCACAATAACTGAAGTTTTTTTTTTTTTTAGGTATGATTTCACCACGTTGAGTAGGACGGACTTGAAATTGAATGTTTCAGGGTCTGTATACCTGTTCGATATTTGCCAACATAATGTGTCAAAATGTAAAGAAAAAGGTAAGTTTTGCTTTATTGTTCATTTTCGTGCCAGCAAAACATTGAAAAGCATAACACAAATAAAAAAAGGTCAATAATCTCGGAAAGCGTCAAATGTCTAATTTTATTTCTGTAATATTCAATCTCATAGTGAATCCTGTATAAAGTTCCTCTTACAATAAAACTAACAACTCTCTCGACACATGCTAAATACTTGACTTTCATAGGCATAACTTTGATAGGAATAGTAATTTTGGTAGGATATCTGTCTATTTGAAAATAAAATATAAATCATGTTACTCGCTAATAATGAAGCTTTTATAAATGAAATGGTTTTTGAAATCGGTTCAAGTAGTTTTTTAGTTTATCCATTATGAACAAACAAAGAAATATTTTCTATTCATAATTTTAGCTTATATAGATATGGGGTATACAATAGAATTGGTAATTGTATATAACTCTACATATATTTTACTCACTCCTTTTGTAGAGGTGCCAATTGACTTCTCTCGTTGAATTCAAGTATCTCGCAAATATTGAAAAAAAAATATTATTCCTTGATATTTAAAAATACTAAAAAATAAACTGGCCAAAATAGTCTGATGAGGTAGTTAAAATAGAAATACTGTCAAGAATGAGGGGAAAAAAATTTTATGGAAATAAGACACATTTAGAATTCAGTTTGAACAAAACTTGCAATGACCCCCAACAATTCAATAAGGCATTGTTTGAACTTGTTTGTGATAAAATTATAAATAATGATCATTTCGAATTCAAGAGCTTGGAAAACTGTACTCTACTATTCCAGCTAAAAACCCACCAGGCCTGCTCAGAAAAGGTAAAGAATTTTATATATAATTGTTGTTCAGTCATCTTCATGACATGAAGAATATATTTGTACACTGAATCCAATCATTCTCCCGTCCCAAATCTACATGCCCCCGACTTTTTAATTAGAATTGACCTCAAATATTATTCTTCACTTGACATAACTAGTATGCACATCTTTTGATAAGTAGAATTTGGAACCTATAGCGTGAATTGAATGTATTGAAAACATTTTTCCGTCACCATAATAAAATTGCTGTATCTCAATGCGTGTTTTGCTAACCAAGTTAGCATCATCAGGAGATGACTAAAACTACTTCTTGCAAGCTATGTTATTGTTTTTTTATACATCTACTCAAATCATTAACATGAGTTTTGAGTATAGTGTTTGGCAATTATCCTATTGTAATTTACCACCAAAAGATTTAACCGAATAATAATTGAAGATGTATTTATGTGCTGTAATTTTTTTTTTCATTTCAATAGTCTTTTTCTCGAAAGGTGAGTTTAAAAACGGCTTTGCTGACACTCCGCCCATTCACCACAATATATTTTTTTATTCTGTATGTTCTTACTTTAGGTGACTAAAGACGTTTTATTATTATTATTATTATATTGCAGTGTAGTGCAAGGCAAATACCAATACCATAGAAACAAAACAGTTTCTAATGTCCAATTCAAACTATTAATGAAATGATTCATAAATGAAAAGCTTTGAATTTTCTATGGCAGGGCACCCTTCATCGTACAAGTCGGAACGTCATTTTTAATGAGTTTTCTGAGCCATTTCTTTTTTTTTTCTCACAACCCTTCACAGCAACAGTAGCATCAGATCCAATACAATTCTTGATAAACTCTGTAATCTGTTTGTGGTTGAAGGTTGCTGTTGAAAATCACTTTCAGTTTGTTCATGATTCCATGGTAATCCATGCAAATTTCTCGTAAACCAGTTCATATTTTTCTTCACATTTGGATTATAATATCCGATGTCTGTAGGTAAATTTATCAAACGAGAATACCACATTCCAGTTTCAACTCTTGAAATTGCAATTTCTTTGCATTTTTTTTGTGTTGCCATATTGAAAACCTTGTGCATCGATAATCAACATGATACCTCGCTTGATGACTCCATTAAAATGAAGTATTGAAACAATTTGTAAATTACTTATAATGATGATTAAGCAATATTACTTGAATCTATCCAACTATTATGTTTGTTACCAAATCTTAGCCATTTATCAAAACCTTTTCCATTATTCTTTCTTTTAAGACTCTTGTCCGCAAGATAGACATCGGAATATTTCACTTTTTGCAATTGCTCTTTGCAAAAACCTCTTGAAATATCCTGCTTTTTCGAATCTTTCAATAAATACGTTATAATATTTGTCAANCTTCAATATTTGTCTAAACTCTGTCCTAGTACTGCTTGATTCAAGTTGCCTGTTTCGCAAACAGTGTTTAATGACTTTGATATATTCTTCACCACAATAAAAGGCTGTGGAATAATAAATTTTGCTAGCTCATAACATTTTTCGTAATTTACTTCAGAAAATGAAATTATCAATAATATATTTTTGAAGGACATATTTGTGCCTTTAAAGAGGGAAAAGTCAAAGATTATTCCTGAGTACTCTGTACATTCAATGGATTCTCCAAATGGCCACTCAGTAGATACTGCTACTAAAACAAAAGATCCTCAAACAAATGAGAAGGAAGTTGTCAGAAACAGAGGCGATATAAGAAGAAACTTGAAGAATTGTTCAGTTGAGAATCACGAGACTGGTTTCGAATTCAATATCAGCAGTTTGAAACTAAACGTAATTATGCAATCATTTAAATGAATTTATGGTGTTACAATGAATTTTGATTTTATAGATCTCATCTCCAAAATGTCCTGAAATAGTTTTCAATTATTCCAACAAGTCTGTCGTACTACTGTTTTCTTTGGATAATGCCTGTGGTGAGAACCTTCAATTGATACAATTTAGTAGAAAGTGTCCAGTGTTCGAGAAATTTTGACTATTGAAAGTAACTGAAAAAATAATGAAATCAAAAAAACCTATTGTGAAGTTTACAAATTTATTAGGTTGTTTCGAAAGTTTTGTCCGTTTTTATGAGTCTACTTTGAATTGTAATATCTCAGTGAATACCTATTCAATTTAATCGAAAGGAGCGACATTTGAGTTTGTGCACTTTAGCCAATGTAACACAGAAAGATTACCTCCGTCGACATAAATTTTGCTTTCTCGGGATTTAATGATGTCGACGAAGGCCGTTTTAACCTGGTCCTGATTGGCGAAGGTTCTACCGATGAGAAAGTGCTTGAAAAGATGGTAGTCGGATTGGTGGGAGATCTGGGGAGTATGGTGGGTGACGCAGAACTTGACGCTCAATTCGTTTAATTGTCAGACGGTGATTTGTGAAATGTGCGGACAGGCGTTGTCATGAATCAGGATCGGACAGAGTCACTGTGTAGATTACGAAATTCTCTATCGATTAGTATACACCATGACATAGTAGAATGAATATTTCGAATATATTCCAACGCCGTTCGTGGTATTAGCCAGTGGGGTAGTTGTTTTCTGATAGGCGTCAGTCAATTCAACCTACTGTGTAGGTATATCCGAGACTAGCTTGAACATTCAAAGTTCATTTCTTTAGATTTGTTTAATGCCAGCCTTCAAGCATAGCCGACTGACTAATAAGAAAGAATAAATATTTATTGAGATATGAGGCTACAAAAACATGACATTGAAACAGACAAAACTTTTAAAACAACATTCCTGGGTAATGTTGCGAAAACAAATGAAGTATCTGTGTACTGGGCACTACATACCCCTTTATCCTATCAAACTATATGTAATCATTCATATTACACTTTTGAAATTATTCAAATTTGATATTTCCAGAAAACTCGAAAATATATGAATATAAGGTTATAATGGAGTGTCCATCGGAACTTATTCGTCAAAACAATACAAAGGTAAGTAAAAATTTTAGTTACCACATTTTTAACATAAATAATGTTGTTAGTTGTTGAATGTACAGTAAAACTAAAACATAATGAATAATATAAAAAACATTTCAGAATTATTATCATATATAAATATTGGACGTTTGTTGTATTATTATTAGATTTATATGCCCAACTATCTGGTATCTGTAGAGTAGGGAGGGTGAGTGTAAGCCCACGCACTTAGGCCACATGTGACTCATTGTACATCCACCCAAGAGTTGTCCTCCTAGGCCATCGTCCATCCTGTCCTTTCCAGGAAAGTGACTGGTCACTAGGAGACATCTCCTTTATATTGGCAGGTGTAGGCCGATACCCGCCAAACACACACTCTCTTTAGCAACTTTGAGGTGTCTCACGGTGGCCTCCGCGAAGGTTTTAGAAGGTGCAGCGACATTACTGTCGTTGCGAGGCTTCCTCCACCTTTAATAGGGTTCCCTCCGATTCCTTACCTTTATTCAAAGCGGAGCTCTTGGCGCCTGCCGCAGGAAGTGCCCTTGCTGTTGGAGGTAGAGTGGGGGAGGAGAAGGGTGCACTTATAGTTCCACCTTAGCTTGGATAGGCTGGTCCACGGTTGCATGTTTTGCAAAGGCTTTTGGTTCCCCTCACCCTATTTATTTCTGCCACTGACCAGGAGTCCAGCGACCCCGTCCATAAGGCCACATTGGCTTCCCGGACAGGGCCCAACTAAACCAAGAATTAAAAAAATTGTGAGTTAAAGAAATTAAAGATGGTGGCTTTCTGTCAATTTCCCAAAAAAATATTTGTTGTTTCAATCATTCACCGAAATTATTCATTCAACTTTGAATTTCGGTTAAATAAATACCATAATAAATCATAATATAGGAAGAAGGAAATATTAAGAGCAGATAGTTGTTGGTTCACAGATGGATCAAAAACACTTTCCGGTTCTGGTGCAGGTGTTTTTAGTCGCAGACCCAGGACAGAGATATCTACCTGCCTAGGAACTTAAGCGACTGCATTTCAAGCGAAAATGTACGCTATTGAATTGTGTGCGAAGAGATTGGATGAAACCAACCTTATACACAAGTCAATGAAAATATTCTTGGACAGTCAAGGGGCGTTGGAAGCTCTTGGCTCCTACTGAGCACGTCTAAATTGGTAGTAAATTGCCAAAACGACTCTCCTCGATAGGAAGACTCAACAGATTGTCTCTGATCTGGATTCCTGGCCATACTGGCCTAGAAGGCAATGAAGCTGCTGACTCCCTTGCAAAGGAGGGTGCTGCAAGCAGCTTCATCGGACCAGAACCTGTCATTGGCATCGCTTTAGGCTTTGCCAAAAAACATTGAACACCTGGATGGCAAGAAGATTTATGGACTTCTGGCAGAAGCTTCCAGGCGTTTATTCACCCTTCGAAGCTTGATATCAAACAGTTGTTGGACTACATGAACTACGATGTCTGATAGACCTTCTTACAGGTCACTGTCATTTGAATCATCATATGCAGAGACTTGGACTGTCGAAAGACAGTGTGTGTCGCCTCTGTTTGGAAAATGATGTTTCAGTTCTGATTTATCCTTTTTTTTTTTGGTGTTCTTTTATTTTATGTTAGTCAGTTTTTGAATTTTGTTTTCTTCTCCCTGCTATAGTTGGGAAAGTAAATTGTTGCTAGTATAAATCATATCGCTCAAATAGTCTACTTCACAAGTTAAAATTCGTTGTTCAATGGAAATAAAGCACTATGAGATTTAGCTCATTGGATTCAGAACGAAGTGTAGAAAAATTGGTTTCTATGGTTTTCTTATTAAAGAATTGGAATCAAAAAAGATAGATAGATTCCGTCTGCCAATGTAAAAGTGGCTGCAAATAAGGGTTACTAGCTGATGATGATATATTACAGTGAAAGAGAGTTAACCCTTCACGGCACTCGTCAGACAAAGAAGGTGATAGCCAGCTGTGTGAATTTTCAGCGCTGTTACGCAACTAAACAGTGCTGCTGGTATTCTAATCTCACCGCTGTATCTTATAGACCATTAGACTATTGGATTTAAATATTTGAAATATTGAATGTTAGTAATAATTTCGCATTAGAATAATTAGAGTATTTTTAATAAGACACTTGTTGATAAAAATATTTTCATAAATCTATTTGGTTCAATTAGCAGGAAAAATGTCTCGAAACTTTCACAACACAGCTACCAGAGGCATGTAAACTTCTGGAAAAGACAATTCTGAACAACAAACAATTCAGCTCTGGAGAAATTGCAGGTAAGGAATTGAATTTTTAGCTATTTAATGTTATTGTTATGTGGACATTTTTGACGTTCTGCTTCTGTATAGATGAAAAAGTATGGTTCAAAAACTTGAGAAAAAATTTAAGAAAGTTTGAAATTTATGTAAAATTATTAACATACGTATAAGAAAATAAATATATCTAAATTAAATCCCAAAACATTCATCTCTCCTTAAATTTTTGGGTTACTAGGTCAACTAATTCTTTTTTTGATCTATTGTTTGAATATTTCGAGGCAGGCAAGTGCCCTGTTGGGATTTTCTGTAATCTCTGCAGAACATTCAACTGAATCAGATATATTCATTTCTAAAAAATAGACGAAAATATGTTGTTATCAATAACAGATATACAGTGCATTTCTTTAATGTCTCCCCCTTTTATTTTTTGAACGGATCGACTCAAAAAATTGAAATTTGGGATAATGAAATTAATGCATGAATAATTTATTTTGAAGTGAAATTGCCAGATGAAACTTTCAAGATGGCGACTGGAAAGGGGGTCTTGTGACACATTATTTTGAAGCTCCTGGCGAATACTTCACAACACTAAAATATGAAGTCAATATCTTCACCTACTACAAAATGGCGAAACATTTAATAATTTCCTGAAGACAAACACATTAAAATCGATATTTCTAGAAATATTCCTTTTTATCTGCCATATGGCAATTCCAACAACCTGATAAGGTTTGTTAAGTTATTTTTTGTTTATAAAAACGACAAAAAATGTCGGTACGACAATGAACATCATTGTTCAGTTAGAATATTCTCATTTAGTTTTCGGTTTTACTAGTAGGAAGGTACCACGTCAACAATCTCTAAAATGGTCAATTCTCGTCCATTGGATGAAAAAATTGAAGCGATTTTTATTTACGGTGCGACGCGTAACTTTCACGACACCGAAAGGATTTTCAATGAACGTTTTCTGAATCATCCTATCTGTAGAAAGTATTTGAGGGAACTTGTATCCAAATTCAGAACTATCGGTAGTGTACATAACAAAAAGCCCCCAAGTCATCCGTCCATTCCGGAAGAACATCAAGTGCAAATAATTGGAAATCCTGAATAGTCTACTTATTCCGTCGCGAATGTTTGTGAGGTGTCTCCTTCTACTGTGTGGGACTTTTGAAGAGGAATAGGTATCATCCATACAAAATTAAAATGGTACACCAATTAACTGAAGATGACTCTGATCGAAGAACAGAATTCTGCGAAATCATGACGGAAACCACTGCAAGGAATCCTACCTATCTCCACAATATTTGTTTTTGTGACGAATGGAATTTTTTTTAACGGCAACGTTCACAGACAAAATTGCCGTTATTGTAGTGACATCAATCCTCACGTTTTCCGGGAAACACATACTCAATATCCAGAAAAAATTAAAGTTTGGGTAGGAATATTGGGAAACCATATTGTAGGACCTCTATTTATTGATCAAAATTTAAGAGGGGAACTGTATTTGAATATGCTGGAAACTACTGTTGACCCTCTCATCACTGAAATCGTCAAAGCGAATCCTAATGAATTCAATATGGATATTGTCTTCGAACAAGATGGATCACCACCACATTACTCCAGTCAAGTAAGAAACTATTTGGATACTACTTTTCCCGGTCGTTGAATTGGCCGTCGAGGTCCTTCAGAATGGCCAGCCCGCTCGCCAGATTTGACATTTTTGGATTTCTTTTTTGTGGGACTATTTGAAGCAAAAGGTGTACGAAACTGAACCTACTTCAATATTGGATATATTGCAGAAAATAATAAATATTTGTAGATATATTGACGTTACCTGTGTTCGAAAATGTTCTGCGTGAAATATCGGATAGACCGTTCATATGTCAAGAGCATCTTCTGAACTGACCTCAAGCTTATTACCTCATATTATGTAGTTGAATGTCAATGTATTCAGACAATTATCAAAAGTTCCGCCATTTTGTAGTAGTTGAAGATATTGACATATTCTAGGGTTGTGAAGCATTTGTCAGAAGCTTCAAAAAGATGTGTCACAAGACTCCCCTTTCCATTTAATTTTTTTCCCCAGATGGCGCCCTGTCGCCACCTTGAAAGTCACCTGTCAATTTCACTTCAAAATAAAATATTCATGCATTAATTTCATTATCCCAAATTTCAATTTTTTGAGTTGACCCGTTCAAAAAATAAAAGGGGGGGGGGTCATTAAAGAATTACACTGTAGTACTTTCAGTAAATGTAATTCAAATTTTATTTAATACGTCGGTAGGTGTACCTCAGGGATCATTTTCAGGGCCAATACTGTTTATTTTATATATTAATAAAAATAGATTCCACAATCTCCAAAAACGTTGTATGCTAATACAGTTTGACATTCATGATAAGACAATTCGTGTCACAGAAGAGACAAACTGTTTAGGAATTACCAATGATGCCTGCTCGACGTGGAAACAACACTGGTCGAATTTAACGAGCACAGTCAATTCGTTATGTTATTTCTTCAGGATCCTGAAAAATATTTTAACAGATCAGCAACTTTTAATACTGTATTGTGCTCTAGCCGCATCCAGGAAGACAATTCATAAGTATGTGGAATAACTCGACGTATCAAATGTATTCGTGGCTCGAAGTTATATTTGGAGAATAATGGCTAAAGGTTCTTTGCAGAAGTTTATTCAGACACTTCAATTCTTTGACCCTTGTCAGCAAGTATATATTGGAATTTTGGATTTGTGTCTTCAAAAATAAATATAAATTCATACATTTTAGATATGAGTTCAGATATTTTATTTCTTAATGATGTCAAATTCCTCACTATGAAAAGTTACTCAATGAATTTAAAAAAATGAAATAAAGACATTTGGTATGACACTTTTGGCTGAGGTGGCTTTTAACAATGAAAAGTTCAGACGTGAAGATTTGAGGAGTACTGTGTGTGAATGATATTGAAAAATATAATTGTTTCATAACAAAACATAAAACATCAATAATTATAGAAAGATTGTAACATCCTCTCAGAGCATACAAGTCCTGATTTGAAAAAATCATTGCCATATCTTCTACTTTGTAACCAGGGCCGTAGCGAAAAGAAAAACCAGGGGGGGGAATCCAAATTTTCCCAACTCCACCAGCAAAATTTCCCAACTTTCGAAGAAATGAAAGCCGAGGAATTAGTTACTACTATAATATATTCATTTTCTTACTTAGCTATCCAAAGATTGGCTGAATGCTTATGTCCGTTAGGGTATGCACAAACAAAAATAAATTTTGGTGATTATAAAAATAATAATGGGAATTATTCTACTTTGGACCAAGATCCCTGGTCTTTCACCATATCCACCATGTATAGGAATATTCAATACAAATGAAAGGAAACAACACTTACATTTTTTTATTATTATTTTTTTCTATCTTCATGGCCCAAAATTTCCCAACTTTTCCCAAATAGAAAAAGCAGGGGGGAGGCTCCGCCCATCCCCCCATGGCGACGGTCATGTTTGTAACCCTCCAAATTCAAAATATTTCAAACACATGCGAGTCATAATAATTCATTTGAGGATTTCCTGATTTCTTACATGAAGTCTATGCACTTCACCACTAATCAGTTCATAGATAGGGATGATGAAATATTATGAATTATTTACTTCACTAACCTTATGAAATTTTATCATTTATATTTATTTTTCAGGTATAACTGTTGGTACCGTAGCTGCGGTATTAGCCCTCATTGGAGTCTCGATACTTATTTTTCTAAAATATCCCAATTTCGGAAGAAAATCTTATAATTCAATTGTTTATGAAAAAGTAAGTGTTGACATGAAAATCATCAGTTATATAGAACACAATTTATTTTGAAGGTTACTATTCAAACAAAATTCTAATCATTAGTTTGTTTCAAAAGTTTTGTCCGTTACTATGAGTCTACTTTGAATTGTAATATCTCGGTGAATACGTATTCAATTTAATCAAAATAAACGCCATTTGAATTAGTGCACTTTTACAAACGTAACACATGTCGTTAATTCCGTCAGCATTGAAATTTTGTGCTTGGGATTCGATGAAGTCGAGGAAGCTAATTTTTGCCTGGTCCTGATTGGTGAAGGTTCGACCGGTAAGAAAGTTATCGAAGTGCTTGAAAAGATGGTAGTCGATTGGCGAGAGGTCTGGAGAATATGGTGGGTAAGGCAGAACTTCGACACACAATTCGTTTAACTTTCAGACGCTGATTTGTGAAACGAGCGGGCAAGCATTTCGTCACAATAGGACTCTGCTGGGACGTGGTTTGGTCCTGTTGTCAAATCCAGGAAGTGACTTCAAAGTCTTGACTTAATACCTCTCCTAAGATGAGCGTTCATTAGGTGACTGTGAGAGAGAAATATAAAATTTCAAGTCTTTTCCTAGTTTTGACAAGCTGTATAGTGAATTACACCAGCCGCTGACCACCATACAGTAACAATAGTCTTTTTTGGAGAGTTTTCGCATTTGGGAAGTGCCTGGGTAGCCCGTCGGTGTCCAGCCACTGTCCTGAAGGTTTCCTGATGTCGCAGAGGATCCACTTTTCATCACACGTGACGATCCGCTAAAATCTTCAGAACTAAATTTCGCAAACCAACGCGAACAGTGCGTTCATTATTAACACTATCATTGCCAAATGCCTGGTTAATTTGTCGGGCAGTTTCGGCAGCGCTTTGGTTATATTTTAATTCATAGAGAAAAATTGTCCGAAAATCGCTCAACATCATTTAGCAATAAGCTGAAGAGGCAAAAAATCAAAATTTGAAAAAAGTATCAGCAACTGTGATAAAGTACAAAATTCTCTATCGATCAATATTTACCACGACACAATGACATTAAAACGGACAAAACTTTCAAAACAACCTAATATTTGTATGTTCATTAAAATATTTCATCCAATCTTTCATTTCATACAGTGATGCTTATCATAATTAGTGATTGTTCATGAATAAATATGGAGATGAATCTCATTCTTACCTATCATAAGTAGATTTCTCCAGGACTTCATTCTCTTATACTGACAAATGTTATTCTAATGCTGCAAGAGTGCATTAAGATAACTACAAATATTTTTCTTTATATCAATCACAAAATTCTTACTGGAAACACAATAAAAAAATACATTGAATGATGTATAGAAACATTGGACAGGGCAGTGTTTTCTTCTTTGTGAGAAAATTTAAAAAATATATGTATATATAAGAGAATATTTACTAACGGTGCACTTGAAATTTTCTCTTGAATAAGGATCTTTTGAGCCAAGTAGAATATGTGTTGAAGTTTTTTTCTTTCATATATTTTGTTTCATAATCGCAATCTTGAGTCAGTGATAAATAGGTATTGAATTTTTATTCCTAGCACCTAGCAAAGCCATTCAAATTCGAGTATATGAACAATAAACAGTAGGAGGTAGAAAGCAGGTTGAATTGTATTGAAAATACCAAACATTGTTTCTAGCTCTTTTGCTTTCGAATATATACGAGAAAAACAAAAAATTTCAAATTATGTTTTTGGCAGTATCTGCTTTTTTCGTAGACGGACCTGCATTTTTTCTTGATGATGTGCAGGTAATATCGTGAAATGAAAATCTTTCAGGTATTCCTGAGAATTTCGAATATTAAATCATCTACTATTTTGATTTTTTTCAGAAAATGTGAACATGCGTAAAATGATTTGATATTATCTGAAAATATTAATCTCCCATCTTCGGTTAATTTTTGTTCTCAATTTTAGTTTCCATAATATTTTCGATAATTTCTGGAGAATATCATTATTGGAATCCCAAATATAGTTCTCTAATTTTCTTGCTGGAAAATAGTCGAGATCCTAACCAACAGAGTCTTGTGCTAGGCTGCCATTCTGAGATGATATCATGGTGCTCCAATAACAGCAATTGCAGTCTCGATCCTTATTTTTAGAAAATATAGCGATTTTAGAAAAAATCTTATATTTCAATTGTTCGTTTTCTTTACTAACTTTATTGCTGAAAAATATTCGAGCTACTGATTACAGCTACCGGATTGAGTCATGGGCGGTGGGAAAAATTGCATCTGTACTTCACGAGTTTGACTATTTAAAATATGTTTATGCAATTTACTTTCAAACTCCATTACTAACTGAATACGGTCCTGAATTTGGATGTTTACGACTCGAAAAATCAGATTTCTACACATCTACTGCACATTATGAGGGAGGGGCTTCTCACCGGCCATAATTCAGTTTGGCAGAGCTGTACATTCTTGCTTATAACGCTATTCATTTCATTATTGCATTCGTTCTGAGAGATTCTATATTCCTTATTGCTACAATGTTGATGTTTATGCTTAAATAATTTATTTTACTTCAGGATGCTGACTTGTAATGAACATTCCATGAATTGTTGACAATTTTCAAGATGAAAGACGAAAGTGATGTTACACGAGATGAGATGCATGCATCACCTTCCATCACGTAGAAAGACTGGAATATATTTTTAACCAAAAATCAATTATGCTAAACAACTTTTCAATTTCATGGAGTTATCCAATTGTTTTATTTAGGTTCCTATCTCATGTGTTGTCTAATTTTATTCAACTACAATGAATATCAGATTTTAGGCAACTCAAATTCAGAAAAATTCCTAATTTCAGTATAAGGTAATTGTTTTAATGATGTTTATAATTTATTTGTTTTTTTTGTTATTTAATTCATTGACTATGGTTTCGATTTATTTTTTCATTGTTTTTAAAATCTTTGTCCACATTAAGTTTTCAATAACTTTTATATTTATTTGTAAAAATTGAATCGATTGCTTATAACTTTTTTATAATAAAATATTTGTTTTCTTAATGTTTTATTTTCCCTTTTGATTTCTTTGAAAAATTGCACAATTTTCCAAGAGCCCAGAAGATTTGCATTCATGATACAATAACAGGCAATGCTTTATCTGGCATAAATCTCGGTAGTTCTCGGCTGAATCACAAATGCAACGTTTGAACTCGTTTGTTATTTAAAAGAACAATCCTGAGGAAGAAGTTAAACTCTTCTCATGAAGATACCACATATGGGATTGAAAACTCCAACCCTTTTCATCAAAGATAAACAATGATTGATAATCTGTTGCAAACAGAAATGAGCTTTTTGTTTTTCTACAGCTTTAACAACAAAGGACCAACTAGATCTGCTCTATTATCCAATTGTCTGAAAATGAAAGGTAAGTTTCAACCTCAAGATTGAAACATCTCACTTCCAAAGGTTCTCAAACAATTCTGACTAAGTTTAATCTTTCTCGTGAAGATGATCACTTGGTGATCGAAACACGTGTCAAGGTGTTAAAAATAACGATTTGGTGTTGGGAAAAAACTCCAGTAATATTCATTACTACACCAAAGGTTCCTAACAGTGCATCATAAATTCTGACTACCAAAAGAATGAAAATGTAAGAATGTTAGATTAATAATACTAGCAGTCGAGTCAGTCTGTGTTCACCTATGTCATGCCTTCTACATTTTTTGTATTGAAATCTTTATAATCTACATGTTCAACTCGGTGTTAAATATATTCTTATTTATATTGTTCTTTGTCATATCTATATATTGTGATTTATTCATCAATTNCTTTGCTGATCTTAAAAAAATGCTCCAGGGAAAAAGATTTGGCTCAAATGAGGAGGTCATCGCTGAAACTGAAACTTATTTTGAAGCGAAAGATACATTTTTTTATAAACATGGTATTGATAAATTGGAAAAGCGTTGGAACCATTGTATCACCCTGAAAGGAGATTATGTTGATGAATAAAAAAAAATTTTGTAAAAAAAATGTTGTTTTCATTGTTAGTCTTGGGACTTATTGATCCATGTGTTAATTGTTTTTGAAATATTCGCCAAAAACTAGAAGTGTCGAATTTTGTGTTTTGGCTCTACCGCCTGTATTTCGAATGATATAAAAAAATGCAGAGGCACTTTCAATACTGTTTCATATTTGTTATATGATATGAAGCAATTTTCGATGTTTCATTCATTAGATTTCATGAAATTTTTTTTTAAAATAAGGGGCCTCTAGTTTTTTTCATCGATTTTTTCAGCCAAAAATCACACATTGAAAAAAAATTAAGTACACTTCTGCAATGTAGTGTATAGCTTTGATGTATATCGTATTCAGAAGAAAAACAATCATCATGTGCTCGACTCGTCTATGATACATTTTATGCATTACACTGGTAACAGTGTTTTTGTCACATGAACTTTGTGACATTTTTTGTTTATGTTGGCCTACCCCCATAATAAATATAGGTATAATAATTTTGTTTCAATCACATCCAGTTTTTTTGTGACGGCTATATATTCATTTCTGACCTAATATACGTCTATTTGTTTGAGTAGTCATTTAGGCGGCTCTATAACTATTGCATCATCTAACATATATTTTATTTTCGTTAGATACATCACAAATATGCAACGAAAGTGTTCTACTAACCCTGACAGTTTTGTTATGTGTGTTTGTATTTTGGATTTATTGTGGGTCCTAGATAAATGCTGTGTAACGTGTGTGAGACTCCTATTAGGTTGGCCTTTTATTTAAGTCAAACAAAAATAAAAGGCATTACAACGAAGTCCAAACTTACTATCCAGTATACAAACTTGTCTTCGGCCAACAGACCCATCCTACATAGTGCCGAACTGCTTCTGCCGAAGCCTCCAAATCGATTCCAGTCCCGAAGAACTTGTTCGCATGAGGAATATGAAGATAATGACCAACATTATGAAACGCAAACTTCAAAAGAACCGCACTTATTGACACAAAGTGATTCAAACGATTTAGTACGTGATTTGAATTTGTTTAAAAAACAGGCTGAGCTTTTGGGGTCTAGATTAAAGGACTGAAATTTACTTTCTCCTGATACAAAAGTTTCTTATTTTCGACATTGTGACGATCAAATAAAAGCTTACTTTTCCAAAGTAAATGATTTAGTCCTTTGTAATATTTATGTTGTGATAAATTTAGTGAATTTTGAATATGATCCAAATCACTGGCGATTGTTCATCGACTCTCCAAAAACTAGTTTGAAAGCAGTGTTGCTGTATAACAGAAACGAACTCCCTTAAGTGCCGGTTGCTCATGGTTCTTATATGAACTTACGACTTACGAAAATATAAGATTTCTTCTTGAAAAATTTAAATACAATTAACACGCTTGGAAAATTTGTGGCGATTCAAAAGTTATTTATTATTTGCTTGTACTACATGTTGATTACACAAAATTTTGCTGTTTTATTTGTGAATGGGACAGCAGAGATAGAAAAAGTCACTATTAAAATAAAAGGTTGCTCAATTGTGTCACTCCAGGCCGTACAAATGTTAAAAATAAACCTTTAGTGAAACATGATGACATACTTTTACCACCGTTGCACTCGGTCTGATGGAAAAATTTGTAAAAACTATGCCCAAAGATGCGAAAATTGAAGGGAGAATATTTGTAGGCTAACAAATACAACTTATAAAGGATAAGAGCTCGGAAGAAAAACTAAATGATCAGGAAAAAATTGCCTGGAAATGTTTTGTGAGTCTGGTCCAAAATTTCCTAGGAAGTCATAAAGCGGAAAACACAAAGACTTAGAGGAACTAATAATGTCAAATAAAGCTTTGGGGTGTAATGTGTCCTGAAAAATACATACATTTACTTAATAGAGAAGCGTTATCAATGGAAATGGAGTCCAAGAATGCTAGCAGATTATTGTTGGAAACTCAGGAGGGACCTACCAGAAGACAAATATTCACGAAAATCATAAATATTTATTGTACATCAAGTAATAATTTCTCTGAGTGTAATTGATTTTTGTTATTTTCACCAAAATATATGCTTTGATGTCATGAGAAAACCTGTGGTGTCAATTTTTTTCATTGATACAATATTGGTTAGTGGCCCTAGTAGATTCAAAGTTTGATATAAGTTTTCATATGACAAAAAACAGTTGAAATTTTGTTGACCAGTTTTATCTGCTTTATATTTCTATTCGATTTATAATATTTGTGCATGTGATATTCTGACTCAGTCAGTTGTTGTTGAGACTTTGATATATAAGCTTCGTCCCTATAGTCAACGCACATACCACTGAAGATGTCTGCCACAGTAGCAAAGGAACCGTTTGTTACTTCATGTTCACTGCCCACCAGCCCGGATTTTATTCCCTCTAGTAGTGTAGCAATTACTTAGAATTTTAAAGATTCTTCTTGCCCTTTTTGATACAAGGCTAAAATTTACTGGTTTACCACAAGGAAAAAAAACAACTCCAAATCATAAACAACATTTTGAATGTTGATCGCTTTACTTTTTTTTTTCAAACAGTGAGTACATAATTTTTTCCCTAGACTCCTCAGAACAAATAATTTGTTGCTTTAATGAAAAATATCTCAATGATATTAAATAAAATCAAGAAATGAGTAAAAGCAGATTTTATTCAAAAAGAATAGTATAACAGTTAAATAAAATATAACAAATATTTGGATAAAAACAAAAATTCAAATTCGCCTCAGTCTGGATTTATGAATGATTCGTAATACTTGGTGAATTCATTTACATTTTACTCTTACAAACCTTAAAGAAAGTAAACACAAGTTTAAGTGTTGAAATTAAACCTCACCTTCAGCATCATACATGCATCTTTTTTTTTAAGTTTTCTGCCAGCTTGTCCATAAACTCAAAAGTTTCCAAGTAGTCCGAACGTTGAACTTTGCTTGCACCTTTAATGCATATGGCTAAATCTTTGGTCATGAAACCTGATTCAATTGTTTCAACACATACTTGTTCCAGGGTATTAGCAAAATGTTCTAATTCCTTATTGTTGTCAAGTTTGGCCCGGTGAAGTAAGCCCCTAGTCCACGCATAAATGGAGGCAATGGGATTTGTTGAAGTTTCCTTTCCTTGCTGATACATTCTGTAATGTCTTGTGACTGTACCATGGGCAGCTTCAGCCTCTACTGTCTTTCCATCGGGACATATAAGAACTGAAGTCATAAGTCCCAAAGATCCGTATCCCTGAGCAACTGAATCAGACTGCACATCACCATCATAATTTTTGCAAGCCCATACAAATCCACCTTCTGACTTCATTGCATAGGCAACCATATCATCAATTAATCGGTGTTCATACCATATATTTTTTGCTTCATATAAAGATTTATATTCGCGATCATAAATATCTTGGAAAATATCTTTGAAACGACCGTCATACTTCTTCAGGATGGTATTTTTGGTGCTCAGGTACAGAGGATATCCTCTATCGAGGGCATATTTTAAGGATGAATGGGCAAAAGCGATAATAGATTCATCAGTGTTGAACATTCCTATAAAAAAAATTATAATAAAATTAATGATATATAACATATTTTGAATCAGTCACAAGAATATAATGATCATTGATTGCTAACTACTGATAAGCTGACTAATTTGACTCAACGCAGAGTCAGAAACTTTCGTGATAGAAGTAAACATTTTTTGCAGCAAACTATCTAGATAACCCAAAATGCCTAGTCCAAGAAGACAAAAATATTGCTCATATTTTCTCAAATGAGCTATCAAGTGAGCTATCATTACTAAGGTATTTAGTTGTTAGCTATATTAGAGCTCAACTTTTGTCAAGAAGATTATACTTTAGGAAGCTGGGTTATAGTAAAATCAAAGGAGAAGACAGAAAAACCTCAGTGGAATACGTAATTTGAAAACTCGTTAATACTAAAACAATAATATTCAAAAGTATACATTATAAGACAAGAAATTCTGATTTCCTGAAATGTTTTTGTCAAGCCTTTGTTGACAGTTGGTGTGTTAAGAAAAAAAAGGACACGACTAAATGGAATGCTTCAATTGTAACAACATATTAGATTTTTTATCTAAGGGTAATTCAATCGGTATTGATAATCCTTTTTTTATTGGTTCCCGTTTTCCTCCTAACTATATTCACACAATAACTATATTCACACAATACATTATATTTTCATTCAAAAATCCTAAAATGTGCAAACTGTGATTCATTTTTATTGTATGATCTTTATGGTAGTAACTACATTATCGATTTGTTTCACCTGTGGAATGATTGAAAAGAAGTGACAAGTTTTTTTCACAATTCATATTCTCATTATTGATTCTTGTATGAGCCTTCGCAAAAATAAATTTATATAATAAAGTTGACTATGCATATACGTAAAACATTTACAGCAAGGACAGAAAGAATAATTATTGACATTTAACTAATATAAAAACAAAAAAAAACCATATAAGAGATACAACATATTATATAAATCCTTAGAGAAAATAATTTTTGGCTCTAATTTCCACTAAGATTTTTATTTGTTATGACTGGTTTCATTTTATTAAACCATTCTCAGTGTCACTCGTGAATGGTTTAATAAACCAAAGTGTATCCTAACAAAGATCTTTGTGGAAATTAGATAAAAGTTATTTTCACTTTCCTACTTTTTTACTTTCATATTTAATATGAATTTCCACAAAATAAATAGGTCATCAATCGAACAAAAAAAAAACAATATATTATCAAAAACCACAAGTTTATATTAAAAAATGAATCAAGGCATCACCATGGAAGCAGCCATATATTTATCTTTATTGTCGAAGCATTCACTAATGAAATTTTTTGATATTTTAATACATATATAGGATAAGTCCCTGGCAGCTGAAAATTGAAATTAGCATGTCTCATGAAAATCTGTAAAAAATATTTGTAGAGTTTCATATTAAAAAGACAATGTCAGATAAGGAGTTCGTGGATTACATGCATTTTTTCTAAGTTGACTATTCTGTGCATTTGTCATTAGTGTCAGTTGTCACATGAAGTTGAGTTTTATTTTATATGTGAAAGTCGTTTTCATCAGGTTCATTTTTCTTGATACTTTGTTGAAATGAGAAATAAGGTCGTGAACAATTAACATGACAACTGACATTAATGACAAGTACACAGAATAGACAACACGGAAAAAATGCACGTGCTTATACAGTTTGATTTCTTGGAGTACGAAAAAAGTTTTAATTAACAAAACAGGTTCTTGAGTTCTATTTTTGAAGTAACTAATATGTTGGTGAGGAGAAAAAAAACAACTTCTTTGAGTCCTTCAGATCCTTTAATCTTATTTTTTGTACCCTATGGGAATTCGAAAAATACTGTTTTTACAAATAAATTCAATAGTTGTTTTGAATAAGGAAATTCCTTCATAATAACCAAACTGTATATTATTTTAATGTGCAATCCCAAGCTCAAATTATTTTATATGCTCTGAAAAAAATTTTCATCTCAGCAACCCACATGGCATAATCACTTGAAGTGTGCTGTACAACTAACCCATGGAATACCATAGCCGAACTAAAAATCTTCACTATCAGGCAGGATTCAAACCTGCTCTCAGTACTTTCATGAGTAATACTTATCAAAATCACTGAATTATTGACTGGATTCCGATTATTGTAATAGGTATACAAATTCTGAGTACATGAAATTCATTAATCTCAATTATGTATTTAAAGTAATGAAAAAAAACAGGTTTCCACCATCGACTGATCCCATTATAAGATTAAAATACAATAGAAATATATCTGGAGTCAACTACTACAAGTAAATTATAGTCATTGTTACATTCTAACGCGTCAATGTAAAGAGTGCTGATTGATATTTATTTCAATGAACAAAACAACACCAATGAACAAAATTGTACAGATTGAAAATATCACCGGTCTTCTACTCACCATTTGAAAGACAATAAATATAAATCAAACGATTTTATGCTAGAATTTTACTAATCCTACAAATTGCCGAATTTTGATCATAATTGGTTCTATAAAAAGGAATTTCGAAAATATTCTAATTTCTGTATTTTCTCGGATATACAGAAAGAGTATAAATCCCAATTCTTTCCACAGAATCAATAAAGAAAAATGGAAAAATATGTTTATTGTCCTGAGAAAACAACTTCCCGTCGGTAAACGTTTTTGAATTAGGGCAAAAACAATACAAAATAAATCACTAAAATCTTATCTATATAAAATCGAGTACAATTTATAAAATGAGCTGTCTTTGCAAAATTCATTCATCAATCAGAGTATCGCTGAATTTTTTCCTGAAAATAATCAAAGAATAACTTTTCAGGCTCATGAGAATTTGATTGTACATTTTTATATAGCCAATATAGCCGTTTACAACCTTTCGCAAAAATATGAGGACGGTAGTCTGGTGGGTTGACGTGGGTTGTTTGTTCTAGTCCCTCAATGGACCGCTATGCGAACCTATGGTTCGAACCGCAAGGCCGGATGATCGATTTTCACTTCCTATCGTCCAACCCTTGTTAGGAATCACACGTTAAAAGGTAAGACCTCGCTAATCCTCGAACAAGTTTCTACTTTTGAGAGTTGTCGTTCGAAGGGGGGCGACAGCTGATTAACGGAAAAACAGATTTTAAACTGATTTTCTTTTCTCTATTGAAATCTGATTTGTACTCAAGTATGGATCTTGGTACAGTATACGACTTTTATAGAATCAACAAGCTATGACTATCCTTCACACGTTTTGAAGGATGGCTCTGAAAAGAAGTCATGAACGAAACTTTAGACTTTTGGCAATTTCTGAAGTCTGGCAATGGTAAAGTGTGGTATGAGAACTATTGAAACAGAGGTCCCATTTCAAACATCCCATTGTCTATTCCAGTCATTAATGTGTTCCAAATCAATAACCTCAGATTTTTCAAAACAATTTCCAATTTCAAAAAATCTAATTCAGTATACAGAATTTCTTGTACACATTGTTCTAAAACATATATAGGATAAACATGGTAAACATCTAAAACTCGCAGTCGATGCATTACTTCGCATAAGAGTTACTGTAGACGAAATGTTAACTGAAAATGTTAATTCAGAGGATCATAGAATGAATTTTGAAAACCCACATATAGAGAAATTATTACAACTAAAAGAATGTTTTTAGAATATCGGTGAAACCAATTTGCTTGGTTAAATGCGCGTCGAAAAGAGTGCTGCAATTCTGATGTAAAAAAAACAATAATTGTATTGAATTCATTTTACGCTAGAGATACAAATTCTAATTTTCAATTTGGTTTCTGCTGGATATTGAATCCACTTCAAAGATCATCAAAACAATATTGGATTTAATGCTAGTCATTGCACAATAATGAAATAATGCAATGAAAAACAATTCCTTTCCATCAGTTTCTAAACAAATTTGCATTGCATTGTTTACGACATCAAACTCAAAAATACATTTGGCAATTCTGATAACTTGGTTGATATGTTGAATTATTCAAAGATATTGAACAAACAATCCTTGAATGTGGTGAAGTGTTTTTTTTACTTAAAAATAAAAATTAATTTGTTAAACAGCTGATAAAATGATAACAACTGAAAGATATCTACTTTATTGAAATAACACAAAAATATAGAAGGCTATCGAAACTTTCTATTTTTCAATGTGGTTTTGTGTCTATGTGATATTTTTATCAATATGGATGAAGGTTAAGAACCTGTGTGAAGATTCCAAATTTACCAAAATATGTGACGTAGAGGAGATTCAATTCACTTTTTCACATATAGTAACACTTTCAATCATTACAGTCTTTTTTATGTTGAAATGTTCATTAAAATTATTATTGTTATTTTAGTGGCTAATATTTAGATTATACACCTAATAATGATAATAACAAATGTAAATGAATAAACAGAGATGGCCATCTTACATCTGAGGCCTTTGGTGAGTTGCACTATCCAGCCAACTAACAGATTGATGTAAGTGGCAGTTCTACCCTTCTGGTCGACTTGGTTGAACAGCAGTGCTGCATCATGCCATCTGTTCTTACAGAAAAGGCAAGTTAACAGCACGTTGTACAACGCCGTTCAAGCACTTTCCCAACCTGAAAGGTGGAATGGCGCCTCTTCGGTTTGGAAACTTGAAGGGCGAAAACACAAGATGAATGTTCAGATCAAGTCGGCGAGACAATATCTCATATTTGATTTGTGGTGGACTACAGGACAGCCAAAAGGCCATTCAAGCTAGCTGCGAGGCGAAGTACCGCTAAACTAAAACTCACACTTTGAGTCAAAGGGTGTTGTTGAACCACCAAGCAGCATTGCCTTGATACAATGAGAATGTTAACGGTTGCTGAAGGTACTCTTGGTAGTAGTGAGGCGAACGAGAAGTATCGCGGAAAATACCAAATTATGCAAGAATCCTTCTCGCGTATTTCAAAAGCCTCAATGTGTAGTAGAACAGCGGATTCCAGCTAAGTTTGTCGAGAGGCGGACCGTTCGTGAAAATAGAGATTTGTCTACTTGGTTGAACAGCAGTGCTGCATCATGCCATCTGTTCTTACAGAAAAGGCAAGTTAACAGCACGTTGTACAACGCCGTTCAAGCACTTTCCCATCCTGAAAGGTGGAATGGCGCCTCTTCGGTTTGGAAACTTGAAAGGCGAAAACACAAGATGAATGCTCAGATCAAGTCGGCGAGACAATATCTCATATTTGATTTGTGGTGGACTACAGGAAAGCCAAAAGGCCATTCAAGCTAGCCGCGAGGCGAATAACCGCTAAACTAAAACTCACACTTTGAGTCAAGCGGTGTTGTTGAACCACCAAACAGCATTGCCTTGATAGAATGAGAATGTTAACGGTTGCTGAAGGTACTCTTGGTAGTAGTGAGGTGAATGAGAAGTATCACGGAAAATACCAAATTATGCAAGAATCCTTCTCGCGTATTTCAAAAGCCTCAATGTGTAGTAGAACAGCAGATTCCAGGTAAGTTTGTCGAGAGGCGGACCGTTCGTGAAAATAGAGATTTGTCAATTCCATAGAATAACCAACCAATAGCATGCTTGAATTCGTACTATCAATTGTTTACAGTCATCTTATACAGTGCTTTTCTTTAATGCTCCCCCCCCATTTTATTTTTTGAACAGGTCAACTCAAATAATTTTAATTTGGGATAATGAAATTAATGCATGAATACTTTATTTTGAAGTGAAATTGACAGATGAAACCTTCAAGATGGCGACTGGGCACCATCTGGGAAAAAAATTAAATGGAAAGGAGGGTCTTGTGACGCATTATATGAAGTCAATATCTTCACCTACTACAAAATGGCGGAACTTTTAATAATTGCCTGCATACATTGACATTCAACTACATAATATGAGGTAATAAGCTTGAGGTCAGTTCAATTTTTCCTTCCAATGGACGAGAATTGACCATTTTAGAGATTGTCGACGTGGTACCTTTCTACTAGTAAAACCGAAAACTAAATGAGAATAGTGAAAAAAAAAATTTCTGTTTTTTCGTTAACCAGCTGTCACACCCCTACGAACGACAACCCTCAGAAGTCGAAACTTGTGCGAGCTAAGGATTAACGAGGTCTTACCTTTGAACGTGTGATTCCTAACTGAACAATGATATTCATTGTCGTACTGACATTTTTTGTCGTTTTTATAAACAAAAAATAACTTAACAAACCTTATCGAGTTGTTGGAATTGTCATATGGCAGATAAAAAGGAATATTTCTAGAAATATCGATACTAATGCGCCTGTCTTCAAGAAATCATTAATGTTCCTCCATTTTGTATTAGGTGAAGATATTGACTTCATATTCTAGGGTTGTGAAGTACTCGTCAGGAGCTTCAAAATGATGTGTCACAAGACCCCCCTTTCCGTTTATTTTTTTCCCCAGATGGCGCCCAGTCGCCATTTTGAAAGTTTCATCTGTCAATTTCACTTCAAAATAAAGTATTCATGCATTCATTTCATTACCCCAAATTTCAATTTTTTGAGTTGACCCGTTCAAAAAATAAAAGGGGGGGGCATTAAAGAAATGCACTGTACGCACAAATACTCTTCGCAGTTGACCCAACATTTCAATGAGTATATGAGCAGAGAGGGTCAAAGACGGATGTGGCTGGCTGCAAGGAGAAACTGATCATCGATAGATGTATAATGCAGGACTCAATGCAGTATATGCATAATCTCTCTATGGCCTAAATCAATTACCACAAGGCATTCAAGACAACGTCCCATGAGCTATTTGAGCATTTGCTCAAATGCCTTTTAGTAGCCAACCAAATAGTTAGATGTCTCCAACAACTGAATAAAACTCATCCCTAATGATACTAACAAGGTTAGCAAAACGCGCGTCGAGAGATAGTATTTCTGTTCTGGCGAGGAAAAGGTATTTTTAATGGATTCATGAGCATTACTTGCAACTACTGAATTAAGACATTTCCTATAATATTTATAACGATGTAGATAATGTACTAAATACTACAAAATAATTCGGAAGATCCTAGGTAGCAGTCATCACACCACTCTCCTCAGCAATTTACGGTATTGATCAGAAAACAAATCGTTGGGCGAAGCGAAACCTGAGTAAATATGTAAATACTACGACCAACGATTTCATTATTATTTTTTTTATCTGATCAATATTGTAGATTGCTAATACGAGTGGTGTGGTGACTGCTACCTAGAACCTTCCTAATTTTTTTTTCAGTTTTTAGTACATTATCTACATCATTATTATTTTTTAATAAAACCGTTTAACATAAAAATATTATGTTCAAGTTTTTAGTTTCTGATTTCGTTACTCATTCTGTTTAGTTCATTTAGTGCCTCAGACTTCAATTACTAATTTGATCCAAACAAACACAAACAAGCCAAGTTAAATAAAAACGTTCAATTAAGAACAGATCCATCACTTGTTTGATCACCAAAAAAAAACAGATTTGTCACAATGTTCGACACTTGTCACAATATTCATGTTTTAAATGGCTTCTTTCCTTGATCCACCAAGTTATATTGAGCATAACATTTTCAAATATGACTGAAAATTTGAATGAAGATCGTTGGGTCCAAACTGGGACTTAATGGGTGACTTGTAAGTGGTCATGAGGTTGCTCAGATGTGAATCCTTGTGTTTCTCATCGACAATTCACCGTTTGGGTATTTCGAGATGAACGAAACTGTAATTTTATTTATTTTATTGATATGGCAACAGCTCAAGAGCTGATTTAACATATATAAAGAATTACATAGCTCATAATATTTGCACATAATACTCATTTTAGCAACCGTATCATTAATAAATAATATAATTTCTATAATTCCAGTTTATAATAAAACTTCTATGTGGCTAGCAATATTGTAACAATGGTATAAAAAAGTGTGTTACGGATATAACAGTCTTTCCAACAGTTTTCAAATATTGAAATGATTTAGGGAGGACAGCTGAATATTTCAGTGTTTTTCCACATGAAAACTTTCAATCACCTATAGTTGCGTTATGACTGTTTTCTTTTCCTATAGTGATATTACAATGAATATTCAAAATGAGGTAGCAGCACTATATTCTGACGAGGTGATTGGGGTTATTTATTTATAATTATTATAATACGGTAATTATAGCTATTATCATAATATATCATAATATTTACATACTACATATGTAGTATGTAAATTTTGTGATAATTCTAACTCTACTATAATTTTAACGTGTTCCAGATAACCCAATCGTTTTTAAAACTCTCACTCTTGGTCATTTCTCTCATTGTCCATCTATACTGTATGTTGTAAACCAGAACAATACATTTTCATAAAACGTGACTCCTAATATTCTTTAAAATACATTTTCATTTCATATAATTTAAATATCTGACTAGTTTGAATTTTCGAATATTTTGAGGTAATTTTAAAATCCTTACTTTCTGACGTACAAGACTTCTTGTACGAGTAAAAAATTGTTTTTTATTTCAAGTTCTGTTTCTTAAGAACTGTGGGTCTTACAGATTCAGCTCATAGGAACTTTTTGTAACTATGCTCTACAACTTAATTCTTCCTTTTCCAAAGTTAATTTTTTTTCGAAGAGGTTCTTCTTTCTTCTGTATAGCATCAGTCTCTCAGGTGAGAATAAAAAAATTGACCAAAACTGAAATACCCTAACGAATAACTTCTGTATTTCTAAAGCTCATGTGAGTTACAATGGACCTTTTTAATTAGAATATAAAATCTATTTGGTGAAGACATACTCTTGAAATTGGGCATTTTAACTAAATTACATATCAAAGGAGCATTAACCTAACTCTGCATTGCTGATTTACCTTATATAACTTTTTATTTTCTTTAAAAAAGTATATGAAGACCCATATTCCAATCTTATTAGTAGGGTAAAATTCAAAAAGAAAAAGTAAAATTTCAAGTCTTTGAACCAGAAATAAACATTGACCAGTATAAAAATTGGCCAAAAAAGTTCAATAAAACATTATTGAAATGTATATTATTTAAATATATTTCTTAGAAGTTATAAGTAATTTTGCATATGATGTGAATGAATTTAAAAACATATATGTATCATGTATGTAACATGATTGAAATTTCTTTCTTTCATCCTTAATTTGAATCATTTACTTGAAACTATGTTTTATAAATGAAAAATTGGACCAATTTTTTTTAATATTCATTTGGGAAGAAAAATTGCCTGTGTGTCATAGATCTTGAAACTTTTTTCAAGTTAAGAAGTTGTTCATAATCTTCAGAAATTATTATACCTATTTAAGGCAATACTATTCTATGCATGACCCCTATCATTTTGCTTATTTATAACTCAACTTATATCTAAAACTATTTTTACTTATAAATGTAATTATGATTAAATATATAATAGAGCATAAAAAACTGCTTTTGAACTCACTGAGCATTATTAAAATTTGGTAGTTGTCATTGTAGAATGTAGGTTTAAGTATTTTCATCTTTTCTATTCCTACATCAATTGATAATTGTGTCAGTCAGAAGTGAGTGTTGAATAGCCTATGTTGCTGTAGGTTTGACCAAATCTGTATCTGACTGCATGAATAATTAATAAATGTACTCACCTAGAGCAACTCCTGGTCCCTTATATTCATGAACGGTATATTTTACTTCATCTCCCGAAGCAGGTGTGTATACCAATTCCAATTTTCCAGGTCCAGGAACCACAAAATCAGTGGCTTTATATTGATCAGCATGGGCATGTCTACCAATAATAATGGGTTTATCCCATCCTGTTACTAAACGTGGAATATTTTTACAAATTATGGCTTCTCTGAATACTGTTCCACCTAATATATTTCTTATGGTTCCATTAGGAGATTTCCACATTTTTTTGAGTTTAAACTCTTCCACCCGTTTCTCATCTGGAGTAATTGTGGCACATTTTATACCAACATTGTATTTTAGAATTGCCTCTGCACAGTCAACTGTAACTTGGTCATTGGTTTTGTCTCGGTTTTCAATTCCCAAGTCGAATACTTTTAAGTCAATGTCCAAATAAGGTAAAATTAACTTGTCTTTAATGGAATCCCAAATTATTCTGGTCATTTCATCTCCTAAGATGTCTACTACAGCTCCTGCTCGAATTTTACCCATTTTTACTAGAAGAATAAAAAATATATAAAATGTAATAATAATGTAGTTCCATTTATAGACACACCTACCTCACAAGTGAATAACTATTCTTGAATTATATTTGATTTTAAGTAGGGAAATTAAAAGGAAGAAATAGAGCGTTTATTTGAAACCCAGACTTCGCGGTGGCGACTAAAATTGAAAACTGACACGTATTTAATCAAGTTCAAAGTACCACTTACCAATCTGTTTTGAAAGTTTGAACATTTATCATTTATCAATCGGCGTTTAAAATTCTGTGGTTTGGGGTAGGGATACGAGTAACCTTGGAAAAATAATTATTCATTGTCACTATTATTACATACAGTGTTGCCGTTATTTTATCTAGTCAAACAACGGATGCAAATGGCTGTTCTCATAACATTTTTTTATGAAAGTAAGGAAGCTGCAACAGAGATTGTTGAAGCAGTGGACCGCAATCCTAGTCGTAAAGGTTTTCTGAATGAATGAATAAATTAATATTATTTAATAAAAACTTTCGTTTATTTTATTCCATATAAACATGTGGCTTGTTGAATAAAATTTCATAATTAATCTTTACAAGACACCTCACTTCACTACTTTTGTCTATCTTTCATTTTTCAAATGATGTAAAACAATAATCTTGAACTCTGTACTATTTTGTATCTGTATCAATGTAACGTAAACTGTCGTACATAAAAACCGATTACGCTTAGTGAGGCGTGGCAGTATTTTGTCATTTATGTAATATGTATCACCGTATAGAAGTAAAGTTCTATAAACTACCATAACCATTGTAATAGTCGACTTTGAAGTTTATTAAAGTACTTTAAAGGAATACCTCTACTCTTTTGAATTGGATTGTCGTTTGGAGGTACCTATATAATATAGTGTAACCCCAACAGAGGTTATGTAGTTAGTAATCTTTGGCAGAATTGGGGTGAAAGTAATCAGGTTCAATTCAATGCCACAAAATCCCAGGCTTCATAAAGCTCAGAGATCAGACCTTCTTTGGAGTATTGTTGTCATGTATGGAGCTACGCCCCTTAGCATAGACTGAAGCTGCTAGATTCCATTCAGATTGGAGACACGAACATTACTTGCAACCTTGATAATCTGGAACATCGAAAAAAGGTTTTGGAGATTTGTCTCTCTGCTATAGATACTTTCACGGGAAATATTCAAGTAACTTTTGGCACATTTGATTCGACCAAGAGTGGTACATATCAGAAATACGCGACGGACTGTGGCTTCTCACCGTTTTGAGGTTCAACTCAGTACACATCGAACTTCACTGTTTAAGAACTCTTTCATTTGGAGAACTGCGCTCGAGTGGAATAATTAGATTTAGTCTCCAGCGATTCAAATCCAATATGAATCGCTACTTTCGCACAGGCACCGCTCTGAGAGCGCCTTGAGGATTTTCCTGTAGTGCTTGTGTGTTGTCCTCAAAAAAAGTGGGAATATAGAGGTGTTCAAAGATTGTCGAATATTTTGTTTATTTTATATATAATGTAACGTATCGCCCGTGGGTTTGACAATAATTGACCACTGCACAAATAAACTCAACTTTATTTCCCTGCTACACTGACAATGCAACACAAACACTTCAACAGAAACTAATATTGAAATGTCTATCGCCTTATTAGATCACTTCGTACCGCACTTTCAACTAGACTTGCCATATCTGCCTGTTAGTAGTGCTTATGTATCGTGATGGAAGTCTCTTGAAACACATATATATCTTCTTGAAGCGACGGGACACCTCTAGAACAATCGAGAAACGCTAGTCGAGTTGAGAGCGACCTTGGCCAAGTCACAATCGATTGAGGAAGAGCAGCGGTGGCCGGCGTTATGTTTTTTCCGATTGATAGTTTGAAATTGCATAATTCCTGGAGTTAGTAACAAAATTTCGAACAGAGTAAATTGCGGGAAAACCTATTACTGACCTTGTACCTAATTTACCATGTTTTAGAAGGAGATTGTCGCTTCCACCCTTTTGGTTAGAACATTTGTAATGGAAAACCGCTTGCCTTAATATTTTATTGTCAAATATCATGTACGGCCCACTCCTCGATTATTCTAGAAGTCTCAAACTTAGAATGAACATTTTTGGTATTTGAAGTTTTTTTTATTTGCATTTGAACTGTTTTACTTTATTTCTTGGCGGAATTTCAATTGTCGATATTTCAGTTGCTTTTTTTTGTCAGAATTATACAAGACTTTCTTATTAATAATAATTACTCTTCTTCATTAGTGAAAAAAGTTCTAATTGAAAATAGACAACCTACACTGAAAACAAACAATTCAAAATATTTTTAAATTCCGTATGTGCATAACCTTTATGAAAAACTTGGATCAGTTCTAAATAATGAACACATCAAAATTACGTTTGCAAATGCTAACTAACACTGTAGGAAAAATATTTTTTTCAAAACAAAAACTGCGATAAATATGCAATCAAACGTCATTTATAAAATTAATTGCAAGGATTGTCCGAAATGTTATGTAGGACAAACGGGACGTTACCTGAGAAACAGGTTGTCTGAACATGAAAGAGATACAAAAAAGTTGAATATTGCTAAACCAACAGCCCTCTTTGAACACACAAGAGAAAACAACCACAGTTTTGACTTTGCAAACTCTTATATTTTAGATGTTCAACCTTCGTTAGGTAAACGAACGTTTAGAGAGATGATCCACATTCTCAAACAAAAAAGTGTTGACACTAGAAGAGACATAGAAGGACTGAACAGTGCTTATTTCAATTTGTTAAATCGGATTCCTTAACAGTTTATCACAAATAAGTTTCCATCATAAATTTAAAAAATGATCAACAAAAAAGTCCAATTTTAATCAGTTGTCTCCCTTGATAACGTACTCATTTTTTATGTATCTGTGGTTGTACGAGTTTTTTTTCTTGATCTTCTTCATCTTCATCCTGAGTACATGTAAACTGCGTTAATAGCAATGTATCGCATGTCACCTCGTTGGAATCAAACGGATCCTCCACTGTTGTTGATACAGTATTAGATTATTAGAGCACGACCGGCCTCGACAATGTGTACATGGCAGAGAACAAAACAGTTCGGCTTTTTTGCAACCACATTTAGCACTGCACCCCTTTCTGCAGTTGCAAAAAATTGTGTTCAACAATTTTTTCGGCGCAGGTGAAAGTAAAGTTTGGAGTGGTTTTAATGAATTGTTGACCAACTTCCAATCCCAATCTGTAGGGTCTAGCTGATAACCAAAAGCCACACTTGAAATTGGTAATATACCCGAAAAAGATGTAGATGAGAAGCAACTGAGATTAGAGGAAGACAAGGTAATTGTACTTGTTTTTTACTGTTGGTATATTTAACGAAACATACATATCTATACTTATCTAAGCAGGTAGTTTTTTTAGGAGCTCCGTACATAGAAAGAAGAAAGCGAATGCCGTTAGTGATAATTTCTCGTCGAGTTGAATTACTATTTATAAAAACTTCAGCACTCTGAACTAAATTGTGTTTTTCAAACATTTTGAAAACTGTTATTTCACCCGTCCTGTAAAATGCAGATGTCGTATCACAGCCAGTTTTATTGCGTGTAAAAATAGTACATGATTTTGACACTTTTGTTTTGACATTTTATATTATACCTAAGTGTAAATTACAATGACCGATAGAAAAATATTTTAACATATATTATAACTACAGAGATGTATATACGTGGCGTACTCATGCATATTACGACGATTACAACTTTTTGAATCGTTATATCTCGAATTTTTTGTAGATAATTTTATGATCTACAATTTTTGTCTGAAGTGTTTTTACGATAAAACTTACCGTTTTGCTGAAAATCGCGAAAAACTCATTTTTTTGACCTTTGACCTTGAATAAAATTTTTTCCCTACAGGGGAAAGGTGGGAAACTTTCAAATTTTATTTTTAATCAGTCTTACTGATTTTCAGCTTGGTGGGAATTTAGGTAGCTTTCCTTATTTTTTGGTCTAATTTAACCGGACTATAATGTTTGGTGAGTCCAACTGTTTGTTTTTTTTTTCTTTCTTGTTCACAGAATATGAGATTAGTTAACACTTTATTAATTTGCAATATGTATTGGCATGTATACTATATTTCCTTATGAAATTATTTTATTTTAGAGCCCCGATGATGGATTTAATGCAGTCCGAAACGTTGCCAAAAACTGAATTGTTCATCTACGAAGAATTTTTTATCCCTTTCCTAACTAATAAGCATTTGAAAATATTATTTGAATCACCAAACCTCGCGAAGTTATTACCTAATTATGTCGAAACATTCAATTGTGCTCCTGATTCCTATTATTCTTAGAAGTATTTCACAAAGAAATACCTAACTCTTATCAGGTAGGGATTCATATAAAAACTAGGATTCGTTGTACCCTAGACGGAGCATGTTGCAGTTTATTTTACTTTAAACGTCATGGCATGTGCATGTAATACACATGGCATGTAATACATGTAATGCATGTAATACACATGGCATGTGCATGTAATACACATTATAATGAAGTTTCAATTTTGATTTTCCAGCAGTAACATTATCAAGTCACAACCCTATCGAGAGATGTTAGGGTTTACTTTAAACGTCATGGATATGCATATGTGCATATATTCATTATAATGAAGTTTCTATTTTGATTTTCCAGCAGTAACATTATCAAGTCACAACCCTATAGAGAGATGCTAGGGATTAAGATTCCAATTATAAATATAATAAGTACGTTATTCCAACTCATGTTTTTTATGTACCGTTACAAAAATATTTTTGAACAATTTATAGCTCAAGACTTTTTAATACTATTCATCTAAGAGGAATATATTGGAAAATATGGAAAAAACCTTTTGAATTTACCTATTTCATTGGGAGAATGCCAGGGATTAAGAATCCCATGTGAGTACAATAATGTGATTAAAAGTTTTGGTCCACCTTGTGTTTTTTTCATGTACTACCACAAAAATGTTTTTGAGTAATTTTTGTATTATTATGTGAAATGGAAAATAAAGACGCTATTATTATCATTAATATTACTATTTCTCCCTAAGTTACACTGGTCGCGCCCTGTCCCAGGAGCACCGATACCTTAGGAAGGGCGTCAGCATTATCAACCAATGATCACTCCCCGCACCATAATGTTAGTGATCAATGGATCCGAGGATCATGTGCCCCAAGCAGACGCAGTGAGCCAAGAATGACAGACTTCTGCATTTGTCCGTAGATTACTGCCCTAGTGAGGCAAGCCAGCATGATGTGGTAGAGACATCATGCCACAGAACAATCATATTAACATAATAGTGTAGATAGAGTCTGGCTTGTTCTGATGGTCGAATTAGCTTGAACGAGCCTGAGAATGGGTAATGAATAGTTTCAATAAATATAATCATTAAAAATATACATCATTACATGAAATTATAAAACAACAACAAAAATTAATTGGCGCTCCCGGGCGACTTCATTGATTCCAGTGGCACATTTGCTTTTTCAGCTGCAGGAAAACCCGGAAAAACCTGCAGCACCACATCATCTGAAGCTCTTGGTCTGCCAATGTCCTCTCTTTCATAAAACAAAATGTAGATGTCTTCAGAGGCTCCAATAAATTCAATACATCGTCAGAACATTTAGTAATACGACTATCGTCAAACTTAAACCAGTCCGTTTCGTCTTTGACCAAGGCGTAATAATGACCAGATTCAACGCCAGAACCACAGTGAACAATGACTGCATGAAGATTATAATAGTGGTCTGCTAGATTGAAGTGTTCATCTATTTCGAACCTTCGTAAGAGTTTGGTGCTTCCGTCAGAGGTTGAGTCATGTTTGAAGATCATCAGTGTTATTATTAGATTGACTGGTGCCTCAGCTATACTTGTTTTCTTATAACAGTCAGTTAGTTTGGCGCATTTTTGGAAATGCAGTCGATCATCACCTGTTAAAAGTTCCATTTTCAAATGATTTAACAATAAGCTTTGCACGGACTGGTTATTAGTCATATTAGGAAATGCTAGTTGAAGTTCCCGAAATTCACATACGTTTTTGCTATCTCTTGAACATTTACTACAAAGTAAACAAGTGAGGATTTTTCCAGCAAAAAATTTACAAACACAAGACGAGGTAGACTATATTATTACATTAATGAAACCCAGTTCAATGAAAGTTCACTCAAGCAGGTACGCTGTCTGTTGAAAAAATTGAGCTTTCTGTAACTGTTTGAAATGATTTTTTAATATAGGGAATGTTCCATGAAAATGACTCAAAAATCAACTCGGAATTTCAAAACTTTCCTAAAATACAGGAGGTTCCATTTGAAAAAACTGAGTTTTGGCCCATATTTTCATATCAACAAATCAGTAATTTAATGAAGTATTTTGTTGAATCAATAATTGCTTTTGTTTGAAGGTGATTGACAATGTTTCATGATGAATTTCACTAGTTCGGACTTCCATTGTCTACTATATAAAATGATTTGAAATCCCTGAAACAAGTAAAAAAGAAT
>NW_019290644.1:115994-129434 GCF_000500325.1 Leptinotarsa decemlineata | reverse complement strand
CTCTTGGACTACAATAAACTTCCCAATGATATTAAATGTAGTGACTCCATTTTAATTTTTAAAAACCGTCTAACTAAATATCTGAAAGAAAAATATGTTTGCGTTTAAGATATCTTCCACATTTATATCAGCTTTTCAGTTCATTGGTCTATCTGATTTTATTCATTTTTATTATTCTTGTTATACTTTTGCTTGTATTTTCAAAATGTGATTGTTATAACAGTATTATGTATATTAGGATTCCTATATTAATAAATGCTCTTATAAGGGAGCTTAAAAGTGTACACAAAATATTTTTATTGTTAGATGTTGGAGAAACAAAAGTAATTGTTCATCGCAAATAACCCAAGATTAAAATAATTAATTGTATTATTCATATCATGCTAGTCATTCCTACGACACGAGGTCTATTTGTAATAATCTAGTGTCTGTTCCATTTTACAAATAGTCTCTACCACAAAGCTCCATGACTTATTTCGGCCCAAAACATGGTTCCAGAATATATACAAAAAATTAAATCAAAAGTTTAAAAAAAGAGAAAAAGAATTGAAAAAATTCAATGAAGTGAATTATGTCAAGCTATAAAACATTGTTTATTGATATATATGTATGCATTCAACTACTGTGTGAAACATGTCGTTATCACCATACATACATAGTATTGAAACCAATAATCTTCTCTCTCTTTCTCTCTCGCTCTACTATCTCAGTTTTTTTATTTTCTTTCCATTTTGTGTGTCTACCAACCAATCTTATTTTTATTTGATTCAATTTAACTCAAGATTTTTTTCTTTGTAAAATGAATCTCTAGCACGGGGTGAGTTGTAATACAAGCCATAGGCTTAGACAATGCACGTAGTGCGAATCATAAAATCTTCTTGTAAACATGTCTGTCTGAATAAATATATCATATCATAGCGGCTCCTTGCACGTCCCCTGCAGGAGTCGAAGAAAATTCAAGGATATAGACAGGAAATGGTGGACATCTATATTCGCGTGCACGGATATAGATGCACAGAAAAATACCGTAACCGTAGAAGTTGACGGTATAATTAGAAACGTGTTAAAAGACACCGGTGCTCAGTGTAGCCTGATAGCAGCTAGTATGATAGAATGCAGTGAGATTTTTTGTGGAAAAGATTGCGTGTTACGCGATGTACAAGGAAAGTTGATTCTGTATAAGGGATATACAAAGATGCGAATAAGGTTTGGTGATAGTCAGATAATCGAACAAACCTTTCTGCAGACTTTAGCAGACTTCGCTACAAATATGTTGTTGGGAATTGATTTCCCACAGGAATACGGAGTAAAGATGTGTTGGAGTACGAATACGGTGTTTTTGTTAGATCAGGAAATCAGATTGAGTTGCGAGAATCAGTATATTTTTGGGGCCAAAAAGTCCAACGAAATTAGAAATAAAATAGACAGTTGAGAGAAGAAACTGGAACATATGAAAGAAAATTTGTTATTCACTTTGAAGAAGCTGAGAGAAGAGTCCCTGGTGAATTCGGTGTCACTACCACCGGGTTCATCTGGTCGAGAAGTGATGAGCTTTCTCAGCCTCATAGAGATGGAATTTTCCCTACGCGCTCTTCTCAGAAACACGATGGAAGATTAGGTTCGATAGGAACAACGACTTCAGATGTAAAAGACTCGTACTCTAAATGTGATTATAGGAATTGATCAGATTGTGAGACGAGAAAACGTAGCTTTTCCTGTCTCGAAATATGTGTTGGAAAGACGGCGGCGACCTGTGTAAGAGGGCCGTACGCTTACTATGAGAGTATGAATTCGAAACGTGATGAAATACGAGATTCGCCTGAAAACGGAAAAGGAAATAGTAGGCAAATGATTTTACCATATGCGGAACCGTGCCGAAAACTAGGACCATACAAAAACCTAGGAAGATCTACATCCGAGTTAAGTTATGAAAATGACAATTCATTCTGACAATGTTACGACTTCTGATCGGGACCGTGTGGAACACCCAACTCAAAGTAGGTGTGACGTAGTCGTACCCCCTACTCCACTTTTGCCGTTATTCAGTCAACCAATCAGAAGCTACCGCGCACACAGCGGAAAATTCAAATCAGTAGATAAACAAAGAGACTTCTAGCTCAAAATCCCATAAAGTTTCTTATGGAGCTAAACTTTTTGCAATTTTCATGACATCCGAGCGAAACCGTGTGGAACACCTAACTCAAGGTAAGTGTGTTTCAAAGAGTGGGGGAGAGAAACGTGGACGTAATTGATGATGCAGGATGAGATGAGTATGTGAGAGATTCAAAGAGCGTGAGCCCTCTTGAGAATTCGCCCCACCCCTCGGGCCCCCTTGTCTCGTAGGAGTCACGTGGTCCTAATTGAAAAAAGGTTTATTGGTATGAGAATCGAACCCAAGACGCCGGCGTGGTAGGCTTTGACCTTAGCCTCGACACCAACGTGGAATATTGGAAGTAATTGCGAATTGTTAATATTTATAGTGGTTGTTTTGTCGGGACCGAAATTGACTCATTTTCTATAATCAACCTCATTTTTGGATTTCCGTAGAATTTTAGATATTCCTTGTAGAATATAGGAAGAAAAAAATACCGGTTCTACTTGATATTGATCTCAATATTTATTGAAATACTATATGCACTGTATAGCATATAAATCTCAAATCTTTGAAACTGAACTCAGTATTCATTTGATATGCTCTGTATAACATTGATCTCAATACACATTGAATTATTGAACACACTGTACAATAAAATAACATAAAAATAAGATATTAACAATGCTGGACTCAGTATTTATTTAATACACTCTGTATGATATTGATCTCAATAACTATTGGAATATTGCACACGCTGTACAATAAAATAACATAAAAATGAGATATTATCAATACTGGTCCCAGTATTTATTTAATATACTCTGCATGATATTGATCTCAATATCATTTGGAATATTGTACACACTGTATAATGAAATAACATAAAAAGATATTATTCATCAATACTGTTGAGCAAACGCGTGTGTTCATAAATGAACAGAATATTTTCGAAAGGTAGTAAGTTCGTTTCGTGTAGAATTCACAAATATTAGATTGCTCATTCCCTTTTCTTGGTACATATTCAAAATAAATATTCCATTTGTGGTGATCACCAAGTTCTTGATAAATAAGTACCTACTCAAATTATGGTACAAAATGAATGAATCTATGTGTAGTCATAGTTATCTTAATGTATATATGCATACATATACATTCGTCTTCCAAAAAGGAATGTTTTCTTGCACAACAACAATTGATTTCAGCTGATAAATAATACGGAAAATTCCTACCTTACTTCAGTGGCACACGTGAATCTATTCCATCACTGCTTTATAAGAAGAGATGTTATAATAATTCTATGAATATATTTTCCAAAAGATAAACCAATTCACAAGTCAAATTTAACAATCACACCATCACCCACTTTTCCTATAAGTAGCTGACCAAATGAAAATGAATAATCACGCTCTCTCCTGGCTGACTCGAGTTGAATGCCGATCACCCATGACCTTCTTGCGGGCCTCGCGTTTTTGTCAATTTTTCTTTCGTTAGTGGTATCTTACAGTAAAGAGATAATTGTGTAATTGTCTACACCGATACAGATAGCCTGATTTATGTAATAAGCAATCGGAATCCTTATGAAATCATACGTCAAGATCATCACAAATTCTTCGATACTTCGGATTATCCTTCAAACAATCAGTTTGACGTTCCTTTGGTGAATAAAAAGGTTATCGGGATGATGAAAGAATAACGCAGTTCCGATGATTGATAACGTAGGCCTCAGGTCGAAATTGTATACAACTAGGGTGTTGGTGACTGAGGATGATGTCAATAAGAAGCGGCAGCAGTTGGTAAATATGATGGGGATGAAATTAATAAAATCACCTCATGCTTGGTGGTTACCAAGAAGGCAAAGGGGGTCAAATCTTCTGTGATAGAGAATAAAATTACGTTCGATGATTATGTGAATTGCTTAGATAATTTATAATTGGAAGAATATGAGTGTCACCCAAAAATTGATTCTATTCGATGAACATCAAGTACATACCATCACCCAATAAAAGATTGCTCCCAGCCCCGAAGATGATGAAAGTTATATAATTCCATATTCACAGATTGGGGTCACTATTCTATCTCTCAAACATCAAAGGATATGGATATTGACTATTAACCCCTTTTGATGATTATTAGTAGATATGCATTTGGCTGCAATTCAGCTGAGAAAAGATTCTTATATCATTAATGAATGTTCAACTAACTAATTCATATTATTAGTAGATTTGAGGTATAGAAATTAAAAACACTTTGCTAGCAGCAAAATGTCTCGATACTTGAAAAATGTACCTAATTGTGAACATTATTGGAATGATTAGATATCAATAAATATTCTCTAGTATATTGTTTTTTGAATTTATCAATGATTCCTCCCTACGTTAGAAACTTCCAAACCCATCCCCCTTTTCATTTCTATTAACCCTCACTCATGACTAACATGACGCTAATTACAGTCTACAAGCAATTTTCATCTATTCGAGAGGAAAAATATACCTCCTTCACGTGGTGGCGCTGTTACGAATCATAATGATTTAACTAAAATAGACTGATTTCCTATTTTTCTCAATATCCTAAGTGAAAAATCTCTGTTCTTTATAGAAAAGGTTTTTTTATTTATAGTTGGTCAATTCATTTCCAATTGTTAGACTGAATAAAAATTTACAAAATTTGTGGATGGTTATTTTTTGAAACTGACACGTAATGAGATGAAACTGTGCTTATTTTAACACCATTTTTCGTGACACGTTACATTGTAAATCATATGAGTTCTTGGAAAAAGTTGGGCTTTGAAAAATGTGTTTTTTCGCTGTGGTTGAGTGACCAAAATGACCGTTTCAACGCGTTAAATTTTTGTGAATTTTTTATGGGATGTTCATGAAAGAAATGACCACTTCATCGTATAATACACCACCTTTCTTATCATCTTGACATCGCCTACCCTAATCGCTGGAATGGCCGTGTAGGACCTCAAAATTAGCTAGCTCGCAGTCCTGATATGGATCTTCTAGATTTCTATTTATGGGATCATCTGAAGGCTCTTGTTTATAAAACTCGTGTACTAGATGTGAATGACTTGAGGAATCGAATAATTGACAATTGTATTACCATAAGGAATATTCCGGGTATTTTTGAACGTATCAGACAATCAATGACAAATCGATTACAGTCGTGTATTTCATCAGAAGAAGGACATTTTGCTTCAAGCTCGAAATTATTTATTATTTACTTTTGGTCTTCACCCGGCCATCAACTACACACAACTTCACGCCAACCTAGCCAGTTTAGTGGTGACAGTGTGATAGTGAAAATGTGTCTTGTAAATTTCAGAATGCTCGCCCCTGAAGCTTCAAGGTCCCTTCTGGTTTGATTGTGATTCAAACTGCTGCAATTGAATTTCACTTATAGTTATTTATAACTCAATGACATTGAATTTCAAGTATTTTAAATATTTTTTTGAATTTGCAGTTCTCTCTGTCATTCCGCATTAGGCGCTCGATATTATATTTTTCAAAATAACAAATAAAATCATTTGAAATGAATACCGACATCGGCCTGTTACAGCTATTATAACGGAAATAGGTGATGAGGCCCTTTTGGCATCGAAACAAATCCATTGATGTCAAAATCATTGAAATCGGATGAGCGGAAGTGACCTGCATTCGTTTCTCTTTCATTTGATGTGCTGCACGTTAGATCCAACTATCATTAACCAAGATGTTCTCTTCAAACATATTTCGCCATCTTCGTTTTTTCTATGTCGATGAATTTTGCATTTCTTCTCCTTTTATTTGCCGTGCTATACGTGACGATCCGATTATTATCAGCGAATATACAACTTAGTGCCCTTTTGACAGTTGCGCCATTTTTTTTGAAAAACTCATTCATTTTTACAAACCATCACACATTCTCTACCACGCCACCACCTCTCACGCTGACGTCACTTTCAAAGTTTAAATGTTTCTTCACCATTATCATTATTATTCGACCCACCCTGTATCATGAGTTAGGCTGACTCATGATACAGGGTGGGTCGGTCATGATACTCGGACTCCGTTCAGGAGTCCGAAAATTCGCAAAATGAACCTTCATATAACAGAGCATGGACTTTAGTCATCTCCTGATGTTGCTAATCTGGTTAACGAAGATACAACTTAGTATCCTTCTGACATGTTGGAACGTACGTTAAAACGTAAGACCCTCCTAATCGTCGTCATCTCATTACCATTCAATTTTCATCGAGTCGTATTACTACTCCCCACACCGTGGGGTAAGTGATCATTGGGTCCGAGGACCCAAGGACTCCAATAATCAGAACAACCATCTTGACGGAGTGGTCTGGATTGAGTATGCGGAGTTCGAAGAGAAAATTCCGATATTTTACCAGTTATTCTTCTCTTTCCGGACGCTATTCGTCTCGCCAGGAACTGAAAACTTCACGACAAATATCGTCTTACTCTGGTGGTCGAGAAGGACTACATGAGGCTAATTAGCTTGTATGAGCCTGAGGGTGGGGAAAGAATGGTTCCAATAAATTCGGCACTTCTCGTTCCCCACAACGGATTCAATATCCCCCGGAGCGCAGGGCAACACCAATGTCTCGTCAATACCGTAAGAGAGCCGTAATTCATAATATAGCACTCTAAGGGTTAGGTTAGGACGATGGATATAGTCCGAGACCGCATATGCTGGATATGCTGATAGCAAGTACATTAGGGTCTCGGGGACTCGCGGCAGGCCCTGCACCTTGTGTCAGGAACCTCTATACCCATCACGCGACTACGGTAGACTAAGGTGTTGAAGACACCATCCTGGCAAGCCATGATGAACCCCTCTGTTTCCGACTTCAGCCCACTCGATCGGAGGAAAGCAAAGGGGATCCGAACACCTGACGACTTTACAGGCTATATCCAGTACCATTATGTCATGTAGACACTGCAAACTGAAAAATCCACGGCCTCCCTGTTGTCGGGAGAAATACAACCGTGGAACGGACGATTTTGTATGCAAACTCCTATAGAGATGCATCATTTTTCGGGTCTTTACGTCGAGTTGCTACAGCTCCCCCGAGTCCACTTCACGACTCCAAACGAGTAGAGTGAGATTTGAACGGCAAGCATATTTGTTGCAGCAACTTTATTCTTCTCCGACAGTTTCGATGACCAGATCTTTCAAAGTTTGTGCTGATAGTTGCCGCGGACAGAGTTATTCACTGCTGTTACCTCTTGTAAGTGCCGTTGTTCCATCCCGAGGTGAGTATACGTCTCTCCGGTATCCAAATGGTGTAGAATGCTTCCATCTACGAGCGGAACATCCTTTCCGCAGTCCCCGCATTGTCCACATTTGTCTATCCCGAATTTCATACCGAAAGCATGCGTGTACTCTTCCACCACCCTCATGGACTGATGGAGACTCTTCTCTCCAGATGCATAACGTTCAAGATCATCCATATAAAACAAATGGGTGACCTTGTGCCTTCGGTTTCCGGGGGTGCCACAGTTATACCCTCGAGTATTTCTGAGCGCAACGTATAATGACAATAGTGAGATGCAGAAGAGAAGGAGACTGAGGGAATCGCCCTGAAATACACCCCTTCTGAAAGTAATCCATCCTGTTTAGACTCTGGCTTGACCAGATGTTATGGTGAAGCGAGTTCGCCAGAGTGGTATCAGTTGCTCAATACATCTGACTATTTTGGGGTACCGCAAGGCATCTGAGCAAATGCAAGATGAGCTCATGCGAAATTGTATCAAATGCCTTACGGTAATCGATCCAGGCCATAGAGAGGTTACGCTTATATTGTATCGAGTCCTGCGTTACTCACCTATCGATGAGCAGGTTCTCTTTACATCCAGCGACTCCTCTCTTCGACTCTCTCTGCTCATATATCCGTTTGAACACTCGGTCAACTGCGGTGAGTATTCCTGTGTAAAAGATGCTTGTAAACAACTTTTAAGACGTTACTATTATCATTATTATTATTAATTTCGAGATGGCATGAAACCAAAATGACCTATTTGCATCTATGGATCCTGATGTCGCAGAAAAAAAACATTTCGAGGTTGAAAGGACTATTCTCAAAACACCTGCCTATAGGGAAGTGGCGAAGAAAATGGCACAGATTAATTCTTATGTTGTCAAAAAAAAATCAAAAAATCTGTTTAAGAATCTGTTTTAAAAATATGTTTTTCCATTAACCAGCTGTCGCACCCCTACAAATGACAACCCTCAGAAGTCGAAACTTGTGCGAGCTAAGGATTAACGAGGTCTTACCTTTTAACGTGTGATTCCTAACACGTTAAAAAAGTATATATAGTATATAAATCAGAGACTATAAGGTATATGAAGGAGCTGATATCAAGGCTTTGGAGACTTATTGAAGAGACACAATCTAGATAAAGAGATAACTAAGGAGCATCACAATAGATCTGCAAAGGTCGCAGTGAAACAGGTCGCATGTCACCTCCCCTCTCAATCTAATATACATTTATTATATTCCAGAAACCAAATCATCAGAAAAAATTATTACAGAGTACTCATTTCATAACCTCTATTTATACTCTGTTAGAGTTATGAAACCATTATTGGTGAAGGGAAAAATTGTTCATTCATATTCATTTATAAAAATCCAAATCGAAAAATATAAAAAAAACTCAAAACATGACAATGTTCATTTTTATACAATTATTTGGATTGAGGGAATTTAATCTGTTAAGACTATTTCGACCGCCCTCAGTAAAAATAAAATATTATTCTTCACTGATAATATTACCTATACTCCAAAACTCCTGAACAATGATCCAACAGATTTCATGAAATAAATGTATTAGCTGTGGCAGAAGTCAAGTAGATATTAAATTCATCGTGGAACATACTAAACACTTTATCAATTCAACATTAAATATAGCAGAAAACTGTGTGTGTGTGTGTGTTCTAATGAAGCCACTTAACTAGAAACACATGTCCGAGACGTTTACCCCTTCATTTGAGGCGAGCAAATAATATAAATGAAACATCCCATACATATGTGCGAAATAGAGTGGATATCATTTCTTTACAACTCTAAAGAAAATAACATTAAAGAAACCCATGCACTGTAATAGTTTGGAACACATCTTACCAAAACTGAATAGAAAAATGGATGCATAACCAGTCCAAGTAAACAAAACACAAGGTAAGCGAGATGATATACCAATTCTGCATCTGTAAGTATTTGATGATATGTCTTCGTAAGTGTCCCGTGGTTGCCCATTATACTAACAAGATGGATACATTTCAGTACTATAGTCGCAGTTCCGAGTAACCAGAGAGTCGGCTCTGGACCTACAGAATATATCATCCTGAGAATTGTGGAAGCAACTAACGTTCTTATACCCGTTTCTCTTGGCAATGTTATCACTATAAAAAGTGCCGAAACCATTGCGACCCAAATAAGTGCTGATATAGTTGAACTTATTGCTGAAAAAATTATAAATGGAAAAATGTATTTTGATTCCATCCAATATCATCTTGTAGTACTCACTTGGTATAATATTATCAAATGGGTAAAAACAAGCTACAATTAAATTCATAAGTACAGCACAGTTGAACAGTATCTGACTCCACAAGGACATGAAATTACTGACCCAAAACAAAGCAGGTTGAGCTAAAAAAAAAAAATAATTATTAAATCTACTAAAAAGCATTTCAGTTCACCTCTGAGTTTTTTCTGCCATTTCATTTCATTGAACATTTGATCAGTGCGATCAAAAAAGTCAGCAACTTTAGAACCTTGATCATCCCTCTCGGCTGTGTTCAAAACTCTCACTTTTGTATCATCTGTCAAATATACGCAAATTTCAGGGATAGGAAAAACTATTTGTTCTAAGGTACGATCTTGTCTAACAATTTCGATTTGTGCAGTGTGAGGTGCGTAATATGCTACAGCTTTTAATGTTTCTGGATCACCAGAATCGGACCGTTTCAGCAAAGATGCTAATTCTTTATTATGTTGAGCTAACTGATGACATAATATCCAGATGTTGTGGCCAACCTCTCTGGGAGAAACCATATTATCCATACCAGTATCTTCTACATCATCATCATCAGCTTCTTGGTGGAAGGCATTACAAGCCACATCAACTAGTTGTTTTGGATTCATGTTAGAAAGTATGCGTTCAGCATTTTCACTATCTCCTCGACTTTCCATTATGGCTAATAGAAGTTTGGATGCATTATTTTTCAACTCCAGTACTAGATCCATTCTACATTTTCCGAGTGGATTTATATCGTTTAATATTAATGCAGTTATAATATCTAAGCCGTTAGACTCATGGGTTGCTATGCAGTTCTGGTTCTCATGACATGGTCCTTGGCAATATTCAGTAAGGGTTTCCAGTGTTTGGTTAATCAAAGCAACATTATTTTCATTGATATACAGCCCTAAAAGGCCTAAACCGCCAGTAGTTGAACCACAAATACAATCCAAAAACAATAATGTTTCGGATATGAGATTGAAATTACTTTTATTATTTTGATTACGAAGAAGGTTTTGTAATGCTGAATTATGATTTTCACATAATAACTGAAGAAATCTCAAAATAGGTTGCATAATTAATACTTTATTTGACAAACCAGTTTGGTCTTCGCGATCACGTTGTTTTTCATATTTTTCAGAGTCCTCAAAAGTTGTAGGGGCACTCGAAGTTACGGTTCCATCTTCTCCTGAAGATAAATCACGTATACGCGAGTATACTTGGGACGTTGAATCTACAGCCTGAATCAACTCTTCTCTCAAGTCTTGGCTAATCAACATACCATTGGTTCTGCTACTTTGTTTTTTAGAGAACTTTTCTAATTCTTTTTCGTCATGCTTATCTTCATGGGCCTTCGCTGCCATCTCCGAAGTATTGACAGTAACAGTGGACTTAATTTCTTGCTGCGAATCTTTCATTTTGTCATGAAATACCTACGGAAGAAGTATTTTTAAATTTGCTTCATATTCAATGTGAATTCATTGGTATCATTATTTTCAAATACAGTTATATTGTAGAGCGAGTAGAAATTAATAGTTTTAAAAATTTGTGTAGGTATTTGTTTTTTTCATGTTTTTTTATCATCTTTTTTTTGTAAGGTGCAAAAGGAAGAATGAACTCTGTTCAATTTTGTATCCTATTGACGAATTTGTATATTTTTTTTTCTCCATATTGTACGATGGTNGTTAGTTACAAATAAAAGTGGTAAAAATATAGAAAGTTTCATTTTCCTTTTCTTCATATAATTTCCTACCACGTAGTAACGGCTACATCCACCAATTTATTTTCTATGTTTTCTTACAACTTGTATGTGTAACTAACGTTACTGCAGCTTTGTCCTATACGGACATTTTCAAATGAATACAATAAACTAAAAATGTAACAGTATATGCTACAACAATACTTGATAGTAAATAAATCGGGTCTTCTAAAAGCAGTTTTTGCCTTACTTCGACAATCACAATGCACACTGAATGAAATTGTAAATGTAACACTCTGAAAATATTTATCAATACTATAAGGCTCCTGATTGGGTGAAAATTCTCTTACTGACCTCAGAAATCTGAAAGCCATCTCAATGTTTTTATACCTCAGGAAAATCTATCATAAAATTCCATTGATCTCTTGACAGATAGATATTAATTCATATCATTACACAATAGTGTTCATACATACATCGGAATGAAATACATACAAATAATAAATATATAGTCACATATATACACATTCCTACATACACACAATGCGTACACATACCATGGAGTTTCAAAATAAGCATAAAACACACACATGAGTAATATTGATTCTCAAAATGAGTGTTACTAAAAGTATCATTGATTTTAAAACCTATTAATCGAGGAATTGCAGACAATTTGTTCATTTTCATAGTTACATAATGTAACAATTCTATGCTGTCATTTGTTTGGAACATAATGCAATTTGTTTTCCCTTAATTTAGGACCACCTTGTGCTCTAGAAAATAATTTTTTCAATCACGTCACTGTTCTTGATGTTCTTGATTATATCTGGTAATTTGGACCCTGTATGCAGAAGGTTGGTATCGTCGGCGTAGTTGATCATATAAAGGGAGTTGACATTTTTTATAAATCCTTTGATGTAATTATTGAAGACAATAAAGAATATTGGGTCAATAATACTACCCAGCGTGACTCCCATCGAGGTACCAATACCTTTAATTTTACTGTTTTATTTTTCTGATTTGGAGGTTTACCATCTGCTTTCTATTTTTCGGATAGAAGTCAAGCTGTTGAATGAAGGTTTTCTTAAATTATCTTAAATTCCCTTCTCGATTGATTCCACAATGTTGTCTGAAGTGAATTAGAATTGACAGCCCTTTTTTTTTGGTAGTCGTGTTGGTGATTGGAAAATATATCGAAATTTGTAAAGATTGATATAGGTCTGAAGTTGAATAATTCACACTCATTTTCTTTTTTGTGAAGTGGTTCTGCTTTGTGTACTGTTGAATAAATAAATTTCAACTTATATTTGCAAAATTTTGTGATTATACGATATAGCTCAAATAGATCCCTAAATGCACGAATTTCAAATTTTTGAATTAGTTAACTCATTTATTTCAATTACAGCTGTTATCTTTGATGATGCGACCGACACTGAATAAAAACGGAGCGATATGAAATTTTACATTCGAAGAAAATCGAATGCCTTGAAATAGTGAAATGTTTTTATGCATATATCTTTCTGATATATAGCTTTATTACTTATTATTGTAAATGGTGATAAGGTTAATAATTAAATGAATATGTCCATTATAAAACAATGTTTTGAAATTTCATAAATATCTCACCTTAAAAAATGACTGACTCATATCTCCCTCTCTTAATTTGGTAAACATACTTTTTTGTATAATCGGATTACCACCCTCTAATAATGCTATTCCTAACTCAACAGCTTCGGTAAATATGCGAGGAGAATTTCCAGATTTTATCACTAATTCAACTACCAAATCAGAAGCTCCTTCTCTATCAAGATGTGTTTGAACCTCATGTAAAGTTCGTCCAGCCCTGCTCAGTATTTTTGCTGCAAGAATAAAATGTCAGTGACTCAGTACAGTACAGTACTCTACATTACCTCCTGGTCCGTGCATCGAAAATAAAATAATAGTTCCCAACTCTACTGAGTTACTGTTTTGAATAAAACTCCTTCCAAAATAACGAGCCAAAAGACTGTTCCGCAGGACATCACCCTAAAAATAAATCAGGAAATAATAATCAACTTCGATAACGAATTAACCAATTGAATGATCCTTTTATAGTCATAACTAGCGGGATTATATTATATATACATGTATATATATAT
>NW_019290644.1:87610-111580 GCF_000500325.1 Leptinotarsa decemlineata | reverse complement strand
CATTGCTGCAATCAATTTGCAGCCATTTTTTATCAACAAATCTTTATCAGCATTTACATTATAAAAAATATCAGCCAAATCCATAAAATTTGTTATTGCTAACAAAGACTTTATCGCAGTTCTTTTACCTTTTCCAGTGAAACCGGAGGTTGTATCACAACCAACGAAACAGTGAAAAAAAGCGATATATTTACGATATGAATGCTGACTAAAACTATCGGAAGAGTAATACGCATCTCTTAACTTTCCCTGAACCAGGTTTATGCAAGTAAACATTCGAAAAATCAACATTGAACTGGTTCAGCAAGACCAAAAGGTCGATGTCCTGACCAACAACTTCGACAGTCGTATTACCCTCCGTGAGTTTCAGTGCCGTAATACATTAACAAGCACAATTTTTCAGTTTTTTGCATTTTAAACGATTATTTTTTTGCTTAAAGTAATATATTTTTATTTTTTCATCTGAAAGCTGATGTAATTACGAAAAAAATTAGCGGTGTGAAAGTTGTCTAGGCCAAAAAAAACCTTTTTGACTAACTTGAAAAAAATTTTTTTTTTTCGAAAAACGAGAATTTTTCTCAGAAACTAATTAACTTATCGCAAAAAAAAAAATTGCTACTTATTTGTGATAAAAAATAGTACAATTGCCTAAATGTTCATAGTGATACGCCTTTTTTTCGTCAAATGAAAAATAAAAAACCAAAAAAGTGGTTTTTTTGCGTTTTACTCGAAAATTTTGAGGTTATGTGAAAAAAGTATGGATAGAAAAGTTATAGATTTTTTCATTATCTACAACTTTCTCATTTAACTTTTTTCTCTAAAACAATTATTTTGTCCGCAAACCGCGAAAAACCGTTTTTCATCCATTTTCACATCCACCCCTCCGCCCCTGCAAACATTCAGCTGTTGAATTTTTGCCCCAATATTACTGACTACCTTCCCAACCCATTCCCGTTGAGTTTACCCTGTAAGGAATTTTTCTGAAAAATCACTATTTTTCAACATAGTACGCCTGGCCTACATTCGTTTCTGATCACAATTGGGGAAATCTCTTTTAAATGTGTCGATAATTTGTACCTTCGAGCCGGTAATACAGATTCTATCATACTCAAAAGGACTAGCCTCCCCTTTACGCCATACAACCTTTTGATTGCATCATATTCATAACGACCCGCCTAGTTTCCCCACCCAGTGACAACTTGGTGTGCTCTGAATGGCTGGTTGGCCTGTCTCGTTGAATTGGTGGTACATCTATCATGTTTGAGACACCTGGTATATTGAATCGTGTTGCGTTTTTAGGATACCCGTTACATATTTCTTATCTTTGAAACGGATCAGCTCCAAGTCGGCGCTTGAAGCGTTCTACATCTCTCTTACAGTCATACGTCATGTTTATTGTTGTTCTTTAAAGAAATGCTGAGTGAAATTTTCAAAACCTGGCATCAAAAACCTGTACATTGTAAATTGTCATGTTTCATTGATTCCATCATTATAAAAGTGAAGAAATCTGATTTATGTAAAAAAATTCTACCTCAGATTCACAATAAGCATTAAAAAATTATTTGAGAAATTAAAAACAGCCCAGATATCGATATTTAACCGCTATTTATAAGAAATATTTTACCTTTTCTCCATATTCGCAGTCTATTGCCATCATTTCTCTCAAAGTTCTCAGTACTTCCACACACAATTTTTCCTCCTTCTCTTCCAGTAGCTTCTCAGTATGCTTAATAAGCCTGAAAACGAAATCCAAATCATAAACAGAAAAATCATTGTTTCAAATTAGGAATGAAAATCCCAAGAATTCATGACATAATGAAGAAACTACGCACTCCCTGTATAGAAACAATGGAAGTTCTATATTCTGACGGACTCTATCATAATTTAGATGAATTATATAAACATCAACTAACATTTTCCCGAATTAGTAGGCTAAACTATATCACTATATTAGTAATGAAGAAATAGTAGTTTTCACGAGGATTTATATTTTTTAGGTAACCGTAAACTTCATAAACAGTGTGTGAGAAAGATTTTTTGGACTTTGTGATGAGAACGTCCAGGAATGGAAGTGAGTTATAATTTTTGACTTCCATTGTGAATTTTAGGTCAGGGTGTAGAGAGTTGATATGGCCCCATAGATCCGAAGATCTTCATATATTCATACATATCAACTACTTTGTCATTATACCTGAATTATCACGTGAAGTTTTGCTTTTGCGGTCTGTTTGGTTTTGTTGACCATGTTGCTGGTATACTTTGCGCGTCATCCCTCTGGTTCATACTACTAGGTCGTTTTTCAATTCCGATAGCCTCTCTGATTGTTCGGAGGTAGAAGTTTTCATTGCTTGCTAGTGTTTTTGTGTTCTCAAAATTGATTATGTGTGTTGTCGCCAATACGTATTGGAAGAGAGAAGACGTGGTGACTTTTCCCTTCACTGATATATTATGTGCATCCTTGCGTTTATTTAATCACCTGTTGGTGTGGCCGATGTAAGTATTGTGTCACAGTCTTGGGATTCCAGTGGTATCTGATCCTTTGGATTATGAAGCATGCACCTTATTGTCCGTTCTTGTACGAATGATTCTATGTTGTGTTGGCGGAGAATTCTGCTGATTTTCTCTGTTGTTCCTTCAATACATGATAGTGTGGTTGTTATGACCAGTGTATCTTGGGTTTTCTGATATTTCCGTGAGGTCTTGAAAGTCGCTTATAATCTCCTCGGAGTAGTTGTTCATTCGTAGAGTTGTCTCGATGGTATTCAACTCTTGTTTTCTGTGGTCGTTAACTGCCTCCTTGAACGTGTAATCAGTGTTTTTGCTAACTTTTCTCGTCAATTTGATCTGTGGCTGGATTTCATTCAAGTGATTGAAAAACCTTGAAAGTTCCTGGTGTCCATGTGACAAAATCACAAAAATGTCATCGACATATGTCAGCCAGAGTTTAGGTTTCAAGTGTGACGTTGCTACTGCTTCGGTTTCGATTTCTTCCATGAAGAAATTGGCAACAATGGGTCATAGTGGTGCCACCTCAATTTTTTCGTATCGTTGGTCGTTTTAGATGAAGTACGTGTTTTCGATGCAATGTTCCTCCAAGGTGGTGATAAATTCTTTCGGTTTGTATTTCATTTCGAGTATTCCTATGCTGAAGTAAACTGTCGATGGTCAGTTCGATAGTGTGGTGAAGCCAAAAAGAGAGACCCCGCGGCATAAAAATTAGGTTTAGGAGTGAGCTGTGACGTGTAACTAAGTCTTCGATTTGGTCCTTGATTTGGTCCTCGAATTGGTCCTTGAATTGGCCCTTTACATGATCATTGATTTGAAGTTCAATAATAAAACATATTTCGGTATTGAGAGAGAAATTATAATAGAGCTGGAGCGGAAGTGCCATATCAGTATTTATTCATGTGTACGGCTCGGTTAACGGTGGCGTTATCGCTGTTTGAGAGATAACGAGTCGAGCGCGCTTTGAATGATATGGGAACAATAATCAATAAGTATACAGGGTGTTGTTTCAACACAGATTAATTAAATGCTATACAGGGTGCGTCAAAATACATCATTTGAGAATAAACATGGCGTCATACGAAATCTACAATAAAATGGTAATTTTCGGTTTTTACTTCCGGTGGTCCGATTTCGATAATTTCGATATCAATGGATTCGTCTCGACGTCAAGAAACATATTTAAGGATTTTGAGAAGTGTAAAAGACATAGGAGGCTGACTTTGTTATTAATGAAGATAGGAGGGGTTACGGGTACTCTAACCTCACAATTTCTACTGGGGAACAGGAATATAAAAATCGTAGATACGTAGCATGCGTTTCATTTTGTCAGTATATTATTAGGCAATTTATATGAACATTGTATTGAGAGTTATGTTTAAGGAAGAAGGGGGGCATATCGATGATATTCATGATGTATGATATACTTTTGATTAGCGACTTACTCATAGTACCAATCGAAATGTCTTTGAAAGAGTATGAACGTAAATCAGAAGAATTTGAATTGAAATTGTTCATATTTATAAAAGACATTTTTTTTGAGGACAAAAGTGGAGTTACAAAAAAACTGGATAACCTTCGTCTATCGTGGAACCATGGAAAGTTTATTCCTGAAAGAGTAAATCAACAGCAAGGAGCCAGTGTTTTGAACTAAACCTTGAGACAACTACCCACAGTAACAACAAATCCGTTAAAACGTATTCAAGCTGGGATTGTTATTGAACATAATCGGTGTATATATAAAAAACAAACATGCTCAATATAAGCAACGTTAAGTAGAATATGAAAAGTGAAATAAATAATGTTTTTGCAATGGCATGTGTAATATTAGCATGTGTACTGATTTCAATTGTGAAAATCATATTTAAACTTGTTAAGAGAAAATTTGATTCTACATGTAATATAAAAGTTGATGAGTACCCACATAAGAATATTCAGTCAAAAACTATATGAATCGTTAGAGTAAAAATTGAAATTTATTTCATTTTTATCGAGAATGAATATTTGGAATTATGAGACAAAATGCAACTCGTTATCATATTGTTATCAATTATGAAATATCACAGACATACAATTTAATCATTATACAGGAAATAATAATTCGTTGGTTGTTCATTTCAGAAAGTGGTGAGGAGCGAATTGGAAAATTCATAAACATCATTGTGATTTGATAACAATACAGTGAAAAGGAAATTCTGTTTTAATAAGAATTATCAAACGGATATGAAACCAAATATAATAATTTTGTGAGTTTTGTAACACAAAAAGTTTCCTATGATAAGATGAAGTTGAAGGAAGTGTGGTTTGATATATCAATTATGTCTTTGCAACATGGGATTTTTTATGATATGAATGATTAAATGTGTAAATAATTGATAATTGGAGAATATTCGTGCTCAAAATTCTCAATACAAATATGTAGATTTGGATGACTCCAATTCATTATCACAGAATTTGTTGTCGAAGAAAGTTGTAAAATTTTCAGCAAAGTGTGGTGTTCAGACGAATGTAAGTAAACTTCCAATCATTTCATGACTTATGTCCAAATATTTTATTATTTCACAAATGGATGCACCCTTTCAGGAGATTAATCAGAGTTAATCTTCCTCTTGAAGATGATCACTTGGTGATCGAAACACGTGTCGAGGTGTTAAAATTGCGAGTTAGTGTTGGGATAAAGCTCCAGTAATATTCATGCACATGTTTGGAATTTATTCGAAATAAAAAAATTGGGGGAGTACAGCGATTTTTTCATGAAGACTGATATTCATGTTATTGAGTGTAGTTTTCTAAAATATTCCAGATAAATGTCATATGACGTATAATTTGAATCCTGCACATTTTTATACATCACCTGGTTATACTTGGAGTTGTATGATGAAATATACGAAATGTTAACTAAAAACAATACAAGATATTGACATTTTATTATTTTTTGAGAAAGGTATTAGTGGGGGGCTCCCACAGATATCTGATCGTTATTCAAAAGCTGATATTAAGTATATGGCTGAATATGATTTTACAGAAAAGTCTAAGTACATCATGTATTATGATGTTAATAATCTGTATGGTCATTCAATGTGTCAGTACCTTCCTTAGGAAGGATTTTAGTGGATAAAGAATTTTAATGATTTTGACGTAACCAAAATATCAGATGAATCATCTGAAAGTTATATTTTAGAAGTAGACTTATCATATCCAGAACATTTATGTGATTTGCACAGATATTTACCGTTAGCCCCAGAAATATGTAAATGATGGTCATATAATGACTGACTTTGTTGGTCTTAGGTCGAAAATGTATTCTTTTTTGGTTGATGGTGGAAACTGTACTAAAAAGGCTAAAGGTATCAAATATATTTTTGGGGAAGAAAGTTTTTGGCTTTCTACTAGTCCATCTTGATACAAAAAAAAGGATGAGGGAATCTTCCTTGGGGCAAGTGTCTTGAGGCTAAACATCGATGTATACCAGTGAGGACGACAGTGTTCCATGTAAGTGCAATTTGTTACCATTCATTTAAAGTAGAACTCATGTGAATGATATCTGATTTTTACCCCACAACGAATGTTTGAAATACAAACTGAGTAGAGAAAAGTATCTTCTGTATAATTCAGTGTTCACATAGAAGTAATTGTTTCGAAAGATTTTTTCTTTCGTCTAATTCAATAATTATATGAAAGTAGCTGTTTCAGGAGGACTTTCAGTTTGTGTCCGAAATTTACTTCTTTGCATGATCTACACATCCATGTATAGAGTTGCTTATTTTCAAATTGATTACTTCCTTCCTTTATTTGGAAGATTCCCTCATCCTTTTTTTTATCAAGATGGAGTAGTAGAAAGCCAAAAACTTTCTTCCCCAAAAATTAATCACTCCTAAAAATATAACCCCCTCAATTCGTATTAAATATACTGTTGTAAAACATAAAATTACTTTTCAGGACTATTTAAATTGTTTATTCAAACGAACTCGAAAATCTATAGTTCAAAGGATAATTCAGTCAAAATCTCATAATTTATACTCAAAATTCAGTCAAAACAAAACAAAATTGCATTGAGTCCATTTAATGCGAAACGGTTTTTATTGATTGATTCAAATAACACATTTCTCTGGGGCCATTCAAGTATTCTAGAAAATTCAAACATCACTTGAATATCACACAATAACAATAATGAAAAGTGTATGAAAAAAGAAGAAACATTTTTTTAATTTATTTTTGAAATACCAAACATTTTCAATGATGATGTGACATCAGATCTACAAATCACAAAAAGCTATCACACATACATAACAGTCTACACACAATATGTTAAACGTTCACATGGTATGAATATTATGTTCATTAATTTTTCATTTGATGAAACGAACATGATGTTTCATCGAATGATGCTTGAATAAAAAAAATGATTTTTGATTACTATCGATTAAAAAAAAATTAGAATTGTGTTTCTCATTTATTACATAAATCATAAAAAAAAATTTTGTTTATAATAAAATAAATAATCAGGTAAGCCATTAGCATACAGCCTATCTAAAGATGAGGCTTGACAAAAATTATCTATAATTTCTTCTGGAGTTAAATTGGTTTCATTTTCACGTAACCATGATTGAATAATGTTAAAAACACCTCGATGATATTCACAAAAGTTCATGGCGATACGGTCACAGAGCACCTCAAGGTGGGTATTGACAAAGTTGTTTACATTTTGTTGAGACAGTTCCACGTGGATGATATCTTCGTATATGTAAATTTGTTTGGTATTACTTTCGATGTACTGTGTGACTTGAATGTAATCTCCGCAACATGTTGTTATTGGATCATATTCATCTACATAACCATATATTTGAGAGTCAAATAAAATTTCCTTTATGTCTTGTAGGATCGCCCACTCAAAAGAAGTGAAATCAATGAAACGGGTGGAGAATTTCATAAGATGGTATGGGAAAGGTCATCAACAGCAATTGGTGTTTGATTCGAGCAGCAATTTCGTACTGCCCAACGCTCTTTCAATTGCACCCAAAGTTTCGTTATAATCTTCAATGTCACTATCACACATTACTCCAATTTAACTACCGTAACCACTATCGAGGGACATTTTCGTTTTCGAACTGCATGTCCATCTGTGTTTGCATTCACTCTTATAGTTTCAGATTACGTGGTCAATTTCAGATATTATGTGTGTTTGTTGTAAACACAAACTTTTCTTCACAAAAGGCCCTCCCAATACAATGTCAAAGTGCTTGTTTTCCATACGATACTATACAAAATCGACTTTTTGATCCAACTATTGTGTGTGTAATCCAAATCCTACCATTTAACGTACATTTTTTCGGCTTTTTTCCTCAACACTTTTTCCAGCTATGCTGTAATCTTCAAGGCTTTACTTAAACTGAACGTTTCATTATCTTGTTTGTTCTTTCATGCGGTCAGAACGCCTTAGAGCAGGTATTTCAGGTACTGTATGTAAATTTATCGATTTTCGATGCGATTAAAGTGACAAAAGTGGCCGTTTTAACGCATTGGAATTTTGCTGAATTTTCAATGCGTTTTTCATGACAAAAATGAACGCTTTATCGCATTATATTTTTGATAAAAAAAAACATCTCATCGAATTATGTAGTGCTGAATAATGTTGGCTTCTCCGAGTTCATTGACTATGGCTGCAATTTCATTGGTAAGGAGAATTTCTAGCTTCTTTCAAAGCTCTAAGTAGTTTCAATCTATCGCATACCCCATTCGGATCGTCCCAATACACATACTCAAAAAGCTTCAAAATAAATATCCAACGATGAGTGTCGATGGCTTTCGTCTGTAGAATGCTGGAACCAACAACATCATTGCTCACTAGATTATCGTAACCCTTACCAATTGTTTGAGTACGGAACATGGGTCTAATTATATTGGACCATTTCCATTTTTGAGTGCCCTTCATGGATCATCTGGCATTCAGGTTGGCTTGTGTCACCCCAAAAATACTTGTATAAGAGGCTCGATCCTCTTTATTATTGTCTTCAGGTTCATTGATGAAGATTAAATTAAATAGTCCTGGAGTTCAGTTGTAATATTTCCACGTTTATCAAAGTCAAAGTACTTTCTACCGAGGGTTCATTTTGAAGAGGACTCGTCATAAATTGGTCCGTATGTTTTATTGATTGAATTGTCTTTAGCGCAGTGTTTCATTATATATTTGTGTGATATGGGTGGATATTGCTCCAGGCACTCCATCATATTCTCCTCTGAAACATTTCCTATTGATAGTGGTGGTGGCGACTCATGGAATACCTCAAATGGTCTACCGATATTTTAGAGATTTCAGTTATATCCTTCAGTGGTCTCGATATAAGTTGAAAAAATTTCTGCAATGACTCATCCTCTTCAGACTCTCCCAATTTCAGAGCTAGATACTTTTTTCTTATGCTTTTTGAAATTTCGTTAATTCCGTTTTTGCGCGCAACATCGACTTCTTTACTGAGCGGTTTCATATTGACAAATAACATTTCCATCTCTATTCACATACACTTACGTAACTGTCTAAGCCTTTTCTATATCGGCCCGCATTCAAATCACATTCCTCGACAATGATAAACTTTCCATACTTATCGCGCCAACATTCAGCACACATTCTCTTGAATTCATCGACAGACATGTCGTGAAAGACATCTTTATCGAATACATGTTTCAAATACATTTCCTCTTGCTTGAACAATACAATCATGTTGCAATTGTCGCGTATCAGTTGTTTGGGTATCTTGGAATGCGTCGGACATAGATAGATGACAACAATATCCTTATGTAGGCACATGGAATAATATTCACGAATTTTTTGTCGACCATCGCAGGCAACATTATCAAATATGAATATGGAATTTCGTCTAGCCGCCTCTGGACTAAGAATTTCTTCGTTGTCTTGAAATGAAAAATAACCGACTCCTTTGGTTTTTCAAATATTTCTCAAGGCAGCTGATGCTTGGGTTGATAAAGCGACTGTAAGTACACGTAGATATTATCAAATTTGGCTCCATTCGGAGGAAATAATATTGATACTGCTGGGTTGGTTTTTCCACACCCTGATGGACCATATATGATGGCGCGAAAGGAATTGGGCAACAACTTGCCGTGTTTATTTCGATACTTGACACCATCATCCAAATAGTCCAAGTTGTCTATAAGTAATGTATTGTCTTGCGGAACGACCTCCATGTTCTTCTGATCGGTGGTTGGTATACCCACTTCAATATGTAACGTACCCATTGACATCATCCATCATTACAAATGTTGACTTATCACGGAGAAAGTATCGTCAATACACTAATTAATAAGCTACCATTCGAATTACACTTACCTGGCTATCAGTATTGTGGTCCTGGCACGAAACTACAAGAACGTTTTGTACGAGATGATCCTGGTATTGATCCATTAGACTCGGCTTATAAACAGCACGACTTGGCATATTCGCAAGATACGTCTCTTGAAGCTAGACATCGAGCTGATAAAGCTCTCGAAGAAAAGGCGTAGCAATGAGTGAAATCTAAAGACGCAACACTTGGCGAGAAGGCGAACGCTCTATTCATCGCCGGAGTGACGTCCAAACGCAAATTAGAAGAGGGGCATAACCGAAGACTCACGACAAATTACGTAAAGAGATCCGCGGCATCGGCTCTAAAGGCGGCAAAAATGGCCGCCCATAAAGCTGGAAGACATAAGAAGATATTCCATTCAAGCAAAATCTAGAGGAATCCTACCACTCATATCCATATTTGCAGGCCTTTCAGCTTTGGGTTCATTGGCAGCGGGAACGAGAGCCATCGCAAAAACCGTAATAGATGCAAAAAATGCCAAAGAGAAATTGGAAGATCAACGTCACAATAAAGCTATGGAACATTTAGGTTCCGGTTTGTACTTACGCAAAACACCTCGGCGATCTGGCCTGTATCTAAAAAACAACAGCAACGCAAGGGATGAGGTTTTAACTTGAGAAAGCAAAAAAACTCCTACTGAAGCTACCCCATAGAGCTTTATATGATTCAAAAATGTGCCCGTTAATTGAAAATTCCGCATTTTCGTGGAGTCTTTATGCGTGATGCGTTGCCAACTTGTGGTCCTTGGCAGCGAGAATGTGCTATATGGAACTTGGATTCTTAATTGAATGCAGGAACTCATTGGGTAGCTTATATTAAAAACGGCAATTCTGTACAATATTTCGATAATTTCGGTATTGTCAAACCTCGAATGCAATTGGTACGATATTTTGGAAGGGGTATAACGATTACATATAACAATGATCGGTATCAAAATTTCAATCAGAGTAATTGCGGACATCTGTACCTACATTTTCTACCTCATAATGCATGCAAAAATGCTTAGAAATAAATCTTTGCGGGATCTACCCAATGATGAATTGTAAACTCTATCGATCGACTATTTGATTGAGAATGCTGAACTTTATGAATTATTGGATGTATGACATTGATACATTGGATCTATCAAAGGACTGCCAACAATCCATTCGCTTTGAAGATTCATTTACCACGTTTCATTCATTATCGACATTAGGTATTACCTAATCAGCTGCGTCATCATTACAAAAAGCTATGTATTATGGTCCTGTTAGCTCACAGAAAGAATGTTATTATTGTATATTGTATATTGTTATTAATGATCGTTATTTAAGGTGTGGACATGTGGGGAATGTATCAGTCATGCCTATGATATTAATTCTAACGAGTCGTTCTTCGACACTTTCCATCGATTTCAATCCACTCAATCGATTGGATTCCAATTCCAAATGCAGTTAAGCTTTGATATGTTTTCATCCGTACAACAGTACACAACAGTATACCGGACATTTAAGAAGGCACGAAATTCTATTATTATGAAAACGACGACAAAACTAAACAGAGAAGTGTCGATATTCTTTGTTTTTTTTTTGGGAAAGAAAGTTTTTGGCTTTCTCCTACTCCATCTGATACAAAAAAAAGGGATGAGAGAATCTTCCAAAGAAAGGAAGGAAGTAATCAATTTGAAACTCTACACATGAATGTATAGATCATGCAAAGAAGTAACTTTCAGACACACACTGAAAGAAAGTCCTCCTGAAACAGCTACTTTCATATAAACATTGAATTATACGAAAGAAAATAATTCTTTCGAAACAAATACTTCTATATGAACACTGAATTATACAGAAGATACTTTTCTGGTGATAGTGAAGCTTCAATAAGCAAATATATCTTGCCTAAAACATACAAGGAACTCAAACCGAACAATAATACGCTGAAAAGCGAAATATTTTGTTCGTGTGAAACACTAGATTGATTACCGACCTGCAAATAGCTTGGTTAACATTTTGGGGGTTTCGTCTACTCTTCTCAAGCCCAACTTGCAATGAGCATCTGATCTACCTGTGGATATCACTAAAGTACGTACCATACACATAGATAGCAACATTACGTTTGAAGCCGTCTACAACGACACACCGTCTCATACGATATACGAATTTCCTGTTGATGTTGATCCTGGTTACGCAATTGACGAAACACCCGATCATCTTATTTATCCACCCATTTCTCATACGAATGAAATAAACAACATTACATTGCGATTGCTTGACCAACATTCTAGGCTCATTGATTTTGTAATCGAAGAAATAATAATTCGTTTGGAATTGAAGCGAAAGTATGATGTTAACTGTCTATAAGAATAACTCATCACCAAACCCCCCGCGAGTCTCCATCAAGACCTTGAAACAGCATCAAGTGTTCAACATTTTCTGAAAACCAAACCACAAAACGATGAATTCATACAAAAGGTATAATGGCGGACCTACTACCCGTATGTCAAATCTTTTCGCCACAATTATGTTACTGAAATTAACATTAATCAATTCGATGCCTATGATGCTTAATACGATAACCTGCTCTTCATCATCGGAAAAGTTGAGAGAACAAAGGGAGACGGTCAGGTGACCTTCGAAATCAATGCTGATGTTTTCATGTTTCAATCTGCTACATATGAGCAAAAGTCAGAGGCTTTCTCACCTACACCGATGGCAATATCAAGCACTTGGCTATCTCAAGATGGAAATATCCTAAGAGCCTAGACATCATTCAAACTGCATCTTTACCGTTCAACATGGTCATACCTATTGAACATTTCTTGAATATTTTCAATGATTATTAGTGTGATTCCTACGGTAAACATACCATTCATACCATTAAAAAAATGGGAACTTCATAAGCTACCTGTTCTTACACAAGGTGCAAAAAATGAAATACGGGCCGTCAAGACTTCCTCATTTCTCGAAAGCCCTCGCTATGTGATTGTATGTTTCCGAAAAAATCGTGATTACAATAAAGTCAACAATTATCCAACAATATAACGTCGACTCTAAACAGTGAGAATTACCCCAAAGAAATATGCATCTGTATTTTGCGAAAATTAAGTTTTTTCCAGCCTATTTCAACTACGCACAATTCGGTCTTAGCTACAAAATGACTAATCAACATAACCCTCTTATCAATATTGCCAATTTCACAAAAAAATCTCTGTCATCGATTGTTCCGGAAGGGATGAAAGCATCAAAAGATCCAGTGTTGATGGGAAGCTTGAAATCGAATCATCTGAAGGATTTTCCCAAAATGCACGAACCTATTGCATCATTGCACGACACTGTCATTGAGCGCCTCCCACTCAGCGAAATTGTTGAAAAGTGGAACTAATTCATAGTTTTTTCATCAGTTGATAGTTGCAAATCATGAGACTAGCATTCGTTGATATTCAAGGATTTGTTGTTGAGGAACAATTCCATCTCAAAGAGATTGCCATCAAGATCGGAAATCAATGTAATGATTTTCTGTTCATGCCGCCGAAACTATTCACCTCCTTGAACAAAAATGATATAAAAGGCGTTGTCTAACTGGAAAAAACATTCATGGTTTAAAATATTCTTCGGACTTCCTGGAATATCATCTACTAGACATTCTCAAGAAAAATCTCTATGATGTCTACATCATTTACATGCGTGGTCATCAGAAGAAAGTATTTCTGAATGACAGACTACACCTATTCAATGAATAACAGCAGTTGTGAATTTGGAAGACTTTTATAATTTGAAAATTCGAGAAGAACATAATATATGCATCATTCCAAAAGAAGTCCGTTCAGCTGCAGTGTCAATAATATTGATATTTTATATTGATGTTTCATAATATACTACCAAAATAAATGAAATGCATGATACATACCTATTATTTTTATTTTCATGTTTTCCAGTAAAAATTGTGAGGTTAGGTTTCCCGCATCCCCTCCTACCTTCAATAATAGTGAAGTTAGCCTCCCATGTCTTTAACACTTCTGAAAATGCTTGAATATTTTTCTTGGCATCGAGACGAAAACCGGAAATGTAGATGTGTACTCTCCTCGATATGGGCAATCTGAATTCACCATTAATTTTCTTCTTCTCAATGCTTATGAACCGAAAGCATTTATTTTTCGATGAATCGTAAAGATCCGAAACTTCCTTGATTCATATATTTGTCCCCATCATCGATGATAAATGGTTCTGTCTTTCTGGTATAATGGATCGTACGTTGAAACGTTAAGATCACCGTTGAAATGCGTTTTGAAACAAAACCCTGTATACCCAATTTTCATTGAATAAATTGATGGATGTAACCGTTACTACGTGGTAGGAAATCATAATGACGAAAAGAGAAATGAAAATTTTTATGTTATTTACCGCTATCATTTGTAACTAACGTTACTGCAGTTTCATTCTATACGGACATATTCAAACTTATACCTTACATACCACCCCTGTTTGATATCTTTTTAAATCTGTTTTTCCGTTAACCAGCTGTCACACTCCTATGAACGACAACCCTCAGAAGTTGAAACTTGTGCGAGCTAAGGATTAACGAGGTCTTACCTTTTAACGTGTGATTCCTAACACAGGTTGGACGATAGCAAGTGAAAATCGATCGTTCAGACTAGGGCTCGAACCACCGATCAACACGGCAGTCAATTCGAGTGAGTGAACAAAGCACCCACGTCGTACCGCCTGGCTACCGATCGACTAATAGACTAATAAAGGTATTTGGCTTGATTGAATACCTGAATTTACAGTTTAATTTGCGGATGTACCAATTCAAAAATCGGTGAGTAAACTAAATTGATTTGATCATTTAACAGGTTGCACCCGCAATGCTTATGCTTGTAAATTTTCAAGGATTCTAAATAATTGAGTTTGTAACCCTTCCTTGCATAGTGCAAAATTTCCGTATCGTTAAGATTCGGTAAGTTGTGGTTGCATGCCAAGGAATGGTTTGAATCATTTTTTCCTAGTCTGAAGGACCTTTCATGTTCAGCATACCGTTTTTGGAAATTTTCACCACATTGTCCCACATAAACACTATGACACTGTAAAACACTACACAACTGTAGATTCAGGTACTCAATCAAGCTAAGTACCTCTATTAGTACCTACAGGGGTGGTATATGAGGGCTAATGTAATGAACCATTGTTAGTTTATTGAAAATGAAAATGTCCGTATAGGACGAAACTGTAGTAATGTTAGTTACAAATAAAAATGGTAAAAAACATAAAAAGTTTCATTTCTCTTTTCTTCATTCCAATTTTTATTGTTCTCATATCATTCTAAGTGCGACAGACTCTCAAACAGCGATAACGCCACCGCTAACCGAGCCATACACATGAACAAACACTGATAAGCCACTCCCAATCTAGCTTCATCATAGTTCCTCTCTCTATACCGAATAAAAGGTAATTTCGAAATATGTTTATTATTAAACAACAAATCGATGATTAAGTCGAGGACCAATTCAAGGACCAATTCGAGGGCTAAATGAAGACCAAATCAAGGACCAATTCGAGGACTGAATCAGACACAGCTTACTTCTAACCATATTTTTTTTCCGCACCCCCAAAGGTTGCTTTTCGAGGGGTCTTTTTGGCTTCACCCTGGTCATCCACTTAGCCATCGACCTGAACATCGAAAGTTGAATCCCGCCGTTTGACGCCAAATCGGCATAGACTACCTACTGTTGATAAAATCAATCTGGGAACCTTTTGATATTTTTTGTCTATTGTGATTAAATGTTAACTACCACCTGTATATGCTGTTATGTATTCTTAATTGTGATACTGCTTGACTGTATTAATTATGAGATGTTTTCATGCTGTATCGCCTATTATACCCTGGGGATGGTTATTTACAAGGTTGCCGAACATGTTATGAAAATATCATATTTGAACACCCTGCTTGTTAGTGTCACTGTCACTATATCATGAATATTCCTTTTGATAAAGAATAATCGTAAATTAATTTCAGAGCATGATATTCAATTATTTTCGTATAACATGCCCTGACTTGGTTAATTTATGAAAATTGGTATTTCACTGAATATTGTTCGAATTCACAGAGATAGGTATTATCAAAACTATGTTTTTGTACTTTTGAAAACTATCCTTCTGTTTTTAACTATATGTTGTGTTGGTTTACGATCCGAGACTAATACTATATACGCTTTACCATATGTAGGGTTATGTCCATATTTATCAAAATATATACTTGAAATCTCTGTTTGTAGTGTAATTCAATAGTTTGATTGATAACATCCAGCTAGCCAAACAAGTTTCATTTGTTTGGAAATAGTCACTCGTTTCCAAATAAGATCTGTTGTCCTCGTCCCGATGCGACGTTTCGATTCACCCTACCATGATATAATAATAATAATTTTTATTTACACCTCAATTACACATTATACATAATATTATATGTTACAAATAAATAAATAGATATGGATAAAGAATATATAAAGTAAATATGTATAAAAATTAAGTACATATATCATAGTTCGTGGAAGTAAATGGCATCAATAATAATATAACATGTAATGCAAACAAAACGGTACCCACAAAGTCATAGACTGTCTGTGGTGACATATCGTGCATTTCCTATTACATAATACCAATAAATGAAGTTTCTTGTTATAAATGAATACCAAATATAACCCTTTTTCATTTCATTTCCTATTTCAAATTAATTGTTACATTCAATCAACCTATGTATTTCTGATCTTTTTTTGTTTAGTAGGTATTTTTTGAGAATTTTCATAAATTTGTTAAATACTGTTATAGTTTTCATTTCATGAGGCAAGAAGTTGAAGAAATGGGTACAACAATGTTGACCGATAGACTTCTAGGTAAATTATGTTCTAAAATGATCAGTCTTCCTTCTCGTATTATATTCTAGTTTGAAGAGGTATAATTTATGTTTGAATGCAAAGCAAGTTGCTTTGAAAAAATATTGTTGTCGAATATCAAATACCTTGGATTCAGAATATAAAATTTCAAAAAAGTATCGATTTGGTTTTTTCACCATAATATTTAGGAATGTTCTTTGAAGCACTTCCAGATTCCTAATATGCTCTTTCAGTGCACTACCCCAACCAATTATACAATATGTGATTCTGGATTCAACTAGCGCATAATAAATCATTTCAAGATGATTATCATAAAAGAATTTTCGCAGATACTTGAATCAATACAAAATAGTTCTTAGTGTATTACATAGTTTCAGTATGTGTATATTCCATCTGAGATGATTGTCTATTGTAATACCTAGATATTTAATCGATTCAGTTTCTTTTACTTCCAGGTGTTCCTCGATCTTGAAGGTGTTATATTGTAGTTTGGAATTTTTGTAGCATCACGAGAAGGGGATTTTTTTATTTATTTACAGCTTTGGCAACTCAACAGAACAAAAGTTCCAATTATAGAGTCGCACAGAAATTACAAGATTCATCATTACATCCAAAGAGTTGAGCTAGATCAAACTAAAGATAATTATTTACGAATTAAATAAAAATACAGTTACCCTACCTAGTGCATAGTATATTTCTACAAGAAAATCTTACTTTTGAAAGGGATAAGTGAAATAGGTCAACAGAGGAAAAAGTGAAATTGTATATTTGTTGCATACGTGATATTGGAGCGTTTGAGGAATAATTACTACTTGCTGGAGACAACTTGAATAAATCACCATTGCGCATGGATAAACATTTGCCTTGAACGATATCTTTGACAAATATTCGAATCGATTTTATTGTTCAACAATTTACTAAGAAAAATGTCGTAGGCAATTTTCTTAGTTTCTAGTTCATCAATTTTATATATTTTCAGGCTAGAAGTATATGGAGGAAAACTTTGATTTAATCTGAATTTGAAGTTTAGGAAGCGTATGAACCTCTTTTGAACCTATTCTACTCAATTTATATATTTTTGATAAAAAGGATTCCACACTAGTGTTGCATACTCAAGGTGGCTTCGAACAATGGAATTATATTACAGTATACAGGTAACGGGGTTTTTAAAATCTTTACAGTTTCTAATTAAGAAGCCAAGATTTCTCAGTGCTTTTTTAACTACATAGTCAATATGGTTTTCAAAAGACAATTTTTGATCCAGAATAATGCCTAGATCCCTTATTTGTTGAACTTTTTTCAATATTGAAAAGTTCAAGTAATCTTCTTCGTTTTTGTATGTTCTCCATTTTTTGTGCAGTTTAGATTTATTTTTTATCAGTTTCTTTGTATTATACAAAAACCAGTTTGGATAGTTTTTGTTTATCATTTTAGATTGTACGTGTCTCGTAATAATTTCATTAATTTCTTAATAAAAATAGCCAACCATGACATCAACATTAACGTTATTTAAGAGAGAATACCAGTCTATATTTCCAATTTTCTCGTTTATGATGTTATAGTTAGCCTTCCAATGGAGCTTACTTTGATGATAAATGTTTCTGCGAGAACAATATCAGGAATTTCTTTCCAAAGCAGCGGTGAAGTGCAATACTTTACTTTCACATCATCAACAATTGCAAAAACATAAATCTAAGATCCTATTGCTATGATTAGTAATATAATTGAATTGTTTGGCATCCAAAAAGGAGAAAGTATCGACAATTTTTTCATCTATAGTTTTGGCTGGCGTACCATGGTGAAAATTATCTTTATTATTTTTTGTCCAAGATATATCAGGAGCGTTATAGTCACCGATGATAAAATAGAAATCATTGTGATTATTATTCACTATTTCACTTACCCTACTCAAGTAGTTTCTGATATCAACAGTACTTGCATGTGGGGGAATATAAGTTCCACAAAAATCGACACTTTTACCATTTTTTAACTGAATCTTGACCCATGGGTTTTCAACGACACCCTGTCCTGCCCACTCAGTTTTCACTATAGCATTAAAATTATTCCTAACTGCGATTAACAGTCCTCCTCCGTCCTTTTTACCACTTACAAGTGGATCTCTATCATTACGGTAAACGGAATAGGAGTCAAAAAATACTTCACTACTATCAATCGAGTCATTGAGCCAAGCTTCACAAATAATTATAACATCGTAAGTTAGACAGAGGGTAGATAGAAAAAATTCTTTAGTTTTGGTCCTCAGACCTCTTGTGTTTTGAAAATAAATATTCAACATTAATCCGTATAAAGGAAATATGAATTATTTTTACACTGACAAAGAATATTACTGGAGTTTTCTTCCCAACACCAAATCGTTACTTTTACACCTCGATACGTGTTTCGATCACCAAGTGATCATCTTCAAGAGGAAGATAAAACTAATAATTACTCAAAACTAAAGCTACTTATACTAATCAGGTACATCATACAGGTAGGTAATCAGTAATACCACCCATACAAGTGTACCACCCTAAATTTATTTTACAATTGGCCTTTCTATTATTTACAATATGTCCTTATGTATGTTTAAATGTTACAGCTATATATAGAACAATTTTCAGCTATATTAAATTAGTTTCACATATTGCCTATCTGAATATATTTACAATGTGTCTTTTTGTAGTAGTCAGTAAACCCAACAATATTATTTCAACAAGCTATATAGTATGCTATTTGGTATTGGTCCGTTATCGTTATTCATAATATTATTATGTTTACTTATTTCCACACTCTCATAGGCATCTAGTTGCCTGTTGTTATTAACTTGTCTAACTAATCTTAAAGAACTGAAGTCTATGGAATGGTTTTGTTGCAAAATATGATGGGCAACTGCTGATTTTTCAAATCTTCCATATTTCAAGTGTGCTATGTGTTCCTTATATCTCACTTTAATAGATCTTTTTATCTGTCCAGCACGATTATGCTGTCCACAGTGATGTGTTGAATTTTTTGGTGCATCGTCTTTTGATTTTCCCTCTAACACATGATAGGTTCACAAAAGAAAAACATACAATACAGGAAATAGCAGCCACTAACGGTTTCCCGAGAGGTATTGTATATGACATAATTAAGAAAACGAAGTTTAGGTTAAGAATGAACGAAATCTCGACTTTCAGAAAGGACAAAAACCAAGATAAATACATCTCAGTTCCATACCACCAATATACGAAGAACGCTTACTTTTACAAATAAAACTAAACATCGTATAAAGACAACTGACGAAATACCCGTTTATACAAAGACATACAGATATATACTCATTCACAAAAAAGAAGTCCAAACACAAATTCAAAAAATGTTATATCAAAAAATTATAAGGCCTAGTAGTTCACCTTGGTCGTCCACAATTTGGGTCGTCCCTCCGGTAAACAAAAATGGCGAGTTGTTGCAGATTACCGGAAGCTTAATGAGAAAACAATTGATGATAAGTATCCCTTGCCGATTTACTAGATAAACTAGGTAGATGCCAATATTTTTCGACTTTAGATCTTGCTAGCGGATTCCACCAAATTGAAATGTGTTTGGAAGACATCGAAAAAACAGCATTCAATACCGAAAATGGGAATTACGAGTTCCTCAGGATGCCATTTGGTCTCAAGAATGGTCCCGCGACTTTTGAACGAGTGATAGAGAATATCCTTAGATGTATTCAAAACGAAAAATGCTTAGTTTATTTAGATGACTTAATCATCTTTTCCACATCTCTCCAAGAGCATATCGAAAGGTTGAGAGCAGTTTTCCAAAGACTCAGAGAGTCAAACTTCAAAATCCAAGTCAGAATTTTTACGAAAAGGAGTGGCTTATCTTGGCCATATTGTGGAGAACGGATTCAAACCAAATCCGGATAAAATTGAATCAATAAAGAACTTCCCTATTCCAAAAACAACTGAATAAATTGAAGGATTTTTAAGACTGTTAGGATAGTATAGACGATTCATTAATAACTTCGAAAAATTAACGAAAGCACTTACCAAATGCTTAAAGAAGGGTGCACAGATCATCCACGACGAAGAATTTCTATCGTGTTTCGAAACACGAAATTTACTAATTAACGAACCAATCCTTCAGTATCCTATTGGACCTATTGGAAAAGACCTTTCAGTAGCGTACGCTTCAAGGACTCTAAACGACTCCGAATCAAATTACAGCACAATAGAAAAGGAACTATTGGCTATTGTCTGGGCAACCAAATATTTTCGTCCTACTTTTTTGGCAGGAAATTTTATATAGTCACGGATCATAAACCACTGGCTATTTTCAACGAAAGACCAGAGTTCTAAGTTGCTAAGATGGCGAATTAAACTTGAAGAATATCAATATAATATAATTTACAAAAAAGGGTCATCCAATACGAATGCTGATGCACTTTCACATATTGAACTACACACAAAAGAGTCAAAAGACTTTTTGGGAAGAACTAGATGAGATAATCGAAGATTCCGAACGTCTAGCCGGCCCATCTATTACTTTTGACAACCAAAATAGTGTTAACCCCAACTTGAATACCCCAGACTACCAACCATCTTCGGATATATTAGAAATAGGTAAACCTCTTCAAGATAATATTTCTATGATAGTTAATGCCGACACAGAAACTACTCAAACTCCTGAAAAACATGACCTAATAGTCCAATAAAATAAGGATTCAAATTACCATGCAAAAGGCAAGCCTGCATTTTTCAATATAAGTTGATTTTAGCATACATTCAAAGGATTTATAGTTAAAAAATGTTGAATTTCATTTAGGGGATAGAAAATGAATAAAAACTACCCCAAAAATCCCTTTTTTGAATATATCTCGAAAGCATAAAAATATATGAAAAAAATGTCGAAACAAAAAATGTAGGCAATAAAATTTTCTATAATATCGTTTCTGATCACTTTTGACGTATTTGCAATAGAAACCGAGATATTTACAATAATCAATCAATACTTATAGTTCAGACGGGCTGCAGTAGAGCGGCTATATCTCTCCAGCACTACGAAATAGATTAAATGTTGTCGGTGTTTTCATTCATTCCCGAAAGTGTTTGCATCCATTTCATTAGGGTGTTTTTATTGCATTTTAATGAAGAAATATAATTAATTATTCATCTTATTCATTCTTATGTAAAAAAAATTAATAATTCAATATACACATGTGTCACAAAAATATTATCGAAAATAAATTTGTATTCTTTAATTTGTGAAATATATACAGTGTGTAAAAGCCAAATGGAATAAATTCATTATTATGGTTACAGTACATATTAAAATCAAATCCCGGAATACGTCAAATGTATATTATAATTTGACATTCTTCTACTTAAAAATGTCACCACTACCTTCAGCCCCCTTCGAATGACAGGTACAACCCCCAATATTTTTATGTTATCGCTTTTAAATACACTCAAAAACTAAATGTAATGCGAAACGTAATTAAATGTAGAATATGAAAATGAATAATGGATGTTAACGAAGTTAACCGCAAACGTCTTGAAAACATTCAATCGATCCTCTCCTCCATGATCCATCCTGCTAAAACCATATCGTATTCACTGGAACTAGAGGGTTTCCTGGATCAGGATATAAATTGGCTAAACTTGGAATGACATGAGTTTCAAATGATTATCGCTCTTCAAGTTGTCCTCAATGAAAAAGGGACCAATGATATGGTTTCCCACAATCACTGCCCAAACACTGACCTCCTGAGGGTATTGCGTGTGTTCTTTTCACATCCAATGATGATTTTTCGTTGATCAGTACACTCATCAGACAACATAACGTCTTAACTAGAGACGATGAAGAGCTTACTAAAAAAAAGCTTTTGAATACGAATTAGCGCCATTTTCACTATCATTATTCGATTCTGCAGGCTTCATGAGGAAGACCCAAAAGTCAGATTTGTTTACTGTTTTCAAAACCAGTCTTGAAAGTGATAAATTGTTATCATCTTTTTCATTCGTCGTTGATGAGGGGTTTTTACTCCACCAAATCACCTGGCCTCATGGTAAAACATACTTGGAATTATTTCAATCTTATCGTCAATACATTGTTACTCGTTTTACTAGTAATGCAGTGGTTGTATGGATACAGCAGTGATCAATTTGGTGTCAAGTCTTACGAAAGATATCGAAGACAAGAGAAAAATGTAGCTGCAGATGTAGATTTTGACAAAAATATGCTTGTTACATTTACACAAACGAAATTTTTATCAGATATTTGTAACAAACATAATTTTGTTCTGAATTTGAGTGAGTATCTAAGCTCAACTGGAATCGAAGTAAAGCAAGCTGATCAAGATGATGATTTACTTATTGTCAATACCGCGATATAATTGAAGAATAACCGAATCTACCTATAGAAGCAATTATGGAATTACTAGGATGCTGTGCATGAAACTGTTATTTCCAACTGAAGGACGAATTCTTTACACAAGATGAGGGGCTGCCAATGGGATCGCCGTTTTCACCAGTCATAGCCAACATATATATGGAGTGGTTTGAAACTCTGGCCATTGAAGAAGCCCACAAGAAACCTCGAGTCTGGTTGAAATATGTTGACGAACCTTCATAATATGGAACCATGGGAACTGACCTAGACGCCTTCCTGAAATACATCAACAGCGTGAGACCTTCCATCACTTTCACAATGGAGAAGGGAGCCCACAACGAATTGTCATTCTTAGATTTATAGGTGAAGAGGACCGACAATAAGTGGGAAACATCTGTATATCGAAAACCCACTCACATGGGACAGTATCTGAACCACGAATCCAACGACCATCAATCGACTGAAAGAGGAATCATCAAAACTCTATTAGACCATGCTTTCGGACTTTGTAATACGAAGGAATGTCTTGAGAAGGAACTAGACATCATCAAAAATGATCTTCAACGAAATGGCTACTCAAAAGCGATGGTAGAACAGACTTTGGCTAAAAGACAGCAGGAGCCCCGAAAGGAAGAGAAGCCACCACAACCAGTGCATACACTTCCCTACATCAGAGGATTATCGGAAAAGATACGAAGAATTGTATCCAAGTACAACATCAGAACCTGCTTCAGATCCGGAAACACTATCCGTAGCAGCCTCACGAAAACCAGGCCACCAAACGCGAACTGCGATTCCAAGAATTGCATTTACCGGATACCCTGTGAGTGCGGAAAATCCTATATTGGTGAAACTAAGAGGCCATTGAAT
>NW_019290644.1:42936-86851 GCF_000500325.1 Leptinotarsa decemlineata | reverse complement strand
ATATAAATAGATATATATATATATATCTATATAGATATAAATATATATATATATATATATCTATATAGATATAAGGAGGGTAATGTCATAATACCGTATTTTTTGAAAAGTGGCCTACAGTGGTCTTTGTAACCTGCAAACGCAATAGTTAGAACAGCTTTTTTTTGGAGTTTGAAGACTTTTATTGAATTGGTGGAACTGCCCCACAATATTATACCATATGCTATATGTGAGTGAAAAAGTGCGTAATAGGTATTAAACAAAACATCTTCACTCACCACTTTCCTCAGTTGTTTTAAAATAAAGACCACACTAGACAATTTAGAGCAAATTGATTCAATATGTTTCGACCAATTTAAGATATCATCGAGTATAACACCCAGAAGTCTGGCATATTCACCCATGTAATTATTTATTGAGAAGTTCAGATGATTTGTTTTAGCCTCATTCAGCTTCAAGTAAATAGCAGAGAACCAGTTTTTCGCTTTCCTCTCTACTGTCGCGATGGAAACATTTGGGCACACATCTGAAGGAGTTGAATGAATCAATGTTGAATCGTCAGCAAGTAGTATGTACGTAATTGGTTGTATGTGGTTGAAGAAATCATTGATATACACAATAAACAAAAGTGGACACAAAACGGAGCCCTGAGGCTCTAAGTTAGAAATACTTCCATTTGAGCTAACACACTTTCTATTTTGTAGATAAGATTCAAGAAGTTTCAAAGGTACCCCTCTGATACCATAACGCTGAAGCTTATCGATCAGCAGTTCATGTTTGACACAGTCGAAGGCCTTGCCAAGATCGCACAGGCTTATGGATGTCCGGCGACCGCTTTCAAGGCCCACTCTGGAGAGTGGTGGAGGACATAGGTTGGACATGGACATGGGACATAGGACATGGTTGATCGATTCTTTCGAAATCCATACTGGTTCTCATGCAGTAAATTGAACTTTTCGAAGTAGAGAGATAATCGAGATTCCAGTATTTTTTCGAATATTTTTCCAATAAACGGAATTATTGAGATGGGACGAAAATTGTCAGGTGTATTGAGAGCACCTGATTTGTTCATACTGGAGAAGGAACCTGAGTGCAGGTTTGCAAAATATTTTTTTAACCACTTTCGGGTGGGAACCTAAGAAATACTTTTGTTGTTTTTCGCACTCTATCAACCACTGAAAATTCTTAATCTGATCGACGAGGTCGTCGCCCCAAAAAAAAACAAAACTTACAGAACTAGAATGATTTCACACACTGAACCTTTTCATGACGAGAGAAATTCTGATTTGAATATTTCTTATGAATTGTATTGAAAAATATTGGACGAATTGAACATTCATTTTAGATTAGAATATTATAAATTCCATTATGGTATCCCTCGAGTCACTGAAAATTAACTATTTTGAAGCAGGACATACTTTCATGAGCGATGACAGTTTTCATCAACAAGTCGACCTCAGCTTAATAAAACAGAAGAAAACATGTAATATTCAAGGTTTTTCAGATGCAGTATCAGCATCTAACTCTGGAAAAGTTGATGTTAATCTTATGGAGATCAATGACTTTCATGAACAGAAAGATCATCATTCAGTAGCACACTTCAAACAAATATTCCGAAGTCCTACTTGAAAAATATTGTGCAGATCAGAGCATAACATAGCAGATTCACTTTGAAGTGCAAAACAAACTTGGTGACTAAAACAGAATATGAGCTCGATTTCGTAAATAATATTAAGTAAATCATTTCATCACATATGAATATTAAACGTTGCAAAAATTATCAGTACCCATTTAAATTTCGTCTTTCACTTGTTTTTTCTCATGAATGAACACATATTTTGCTTGTTTCATATTAATTTTCATGCAATAATGCAATGCTATGAAAATTTGCTGACTTACGAGAATAACTACTATGATATTCCCCTAGTTGAAAAAAAACGAATAATGTATGAATAATTATTGTTAATTATCAGTGGAACTCACACAGTTTCCATTAAAAACATAGCAAATGACCAAGAAAATGACATAGGGGGATCCATTCAATGATATTTCTTTTCTTCATTATGTATGTACAAGAACTTCTATCTATAACCTATAAAGAAATAATATATTCTTCCTGTTGAGATCCAATATTGTCTAAAATAGTCTATTATGTGAGACACAGTTGAAAAAACGAAATTTCTGGGAAGCACGGTTGTCCCCATGTAGTGTTATGAGAAAATTTGTGAGAGACTACACTACATTTCAATCAATCAGTCACAATATACGTTACTATCAAAAACTAAATCTTATCGAGAAAGCATTTTTAACTAAAACAAAATACATTTACCAATGGTGGGTTGTTATTCAGTAAAAATATAACAATAAACACATAATAAAACTAACGTAAATGAAGTTTGGATAGCTATCCCAAATTGTCAACATAATAATCCTGAAGACTGCAGTATGCCTTTTTCACAAATGTACTTTTCACTGTCCTTCGAAATAAAGAAATAAAGAGACCAGGCAAATGGTTATAAATCTTTATGTTTTCAAATATGACGGAATTTTTCGTTACAGATGTAGGTATAGGAAGAGACATATTATCATTTTGATGTGTGTTGTATGCTCTTTGGATAGTCGTTGTTATTTTGGACTTATCTATTACGCAGACTGTTTGTACGATGAATATGGAGTACAGAATATTATTTCATGTTTGATAAAAAGAAGTTTGAAGTGAGCCCTGGGCTTACTTTTGCAAATGTACCAAATTGATCTTTTCTGAGATACAAACTGCCAGAGTTAAAGTCCAGTAACCTATTTATCGTTCTAACTGTGTAGCATCCTGAGGCCAGTTTTTTATTCCAATCATCTAAGTAAATACCTAAAAATTTTGTGATGAGGTCTGTTAAAAAAATAATAAGAATGTTCAAATTTCTTGGGCTATGTACATTCGATTAGCGTTTTTTTTTAAGTTGGTACGCTCGTACCAACTTAACCAACAAGACCAAAAAAAGCACGCCAAGTTCGATCAAATGTCACGGTTTTGCTCACTGTTTTCTTTGATTACCGTAGCGTAGTGCATCAAGACTTCTTGCCAGTCGTACTGTACTTCGTACAGTCAATAAGGAGTATTACCCAGAAGTTATACGCCGCTTGCGAGAAGCAATACGAAGAAAACGTCCGGTATTGTAGAAAAACAATTCATGGCTTCTACATCGCGATAATGCACCTGGTCACTCGTCATTGCCTGTTTGTAATTTTTTGACCAAAAACAACACCGAAATCATGCCCCAGCCACCGTATTGACCAGATTTGGCCCCCTGCGACTTTTTTCTGTTCCTAAGATTGAAGAGACCCATGAAAGGACAGCGTTTTGTGACGATTGATGAGATAAAAACCGAATTACTGAGAGAGCTCAAAGACATACCAAAAATTGCATATCAGAACTGCTTCGACGATTGGAAAAAACGCCGGCACAAGTGTATTATTTCTGAGGGGGACTACTTTGAAGGGAACAAAATAGAAATTAATGAATAATTTTGAGAAAAATGAGAGTTCACCTTATTTTTTTAAACACTGTTTAACTTTTTTCATCGCCCCAAAAATGTCTTTTTTTTTAGAAACCCAAAACTCCAATATTATTTTCATGCCACATTAATGCAGTATCATCCGCAAAAATGGCAAATGATCACTTGAATGTCTAATTGACTTAGATCATTCAGATTTTAACTTGTTTGGCAATCAATTTTTATATTTGTCATGTAAATCAAATAACATTTATCATTTGTATTATGACACTATAAAGTTTTTCAAATTTGTTCTTGTTCGATTTGTTAGTTTCTATCATTTATGAGAATTTTCATAATTCTATATTTTTACGTATTTCAGTTTGTTTTCTTTTATATTTGTAACTTAGAATTATGTCTATGTCCTGCAAATTATTATTTAAACTAATTTTTTGGCTAATTATGACGTTTTTGTCAGTTTCAGCTTGAATGTATTCATACACTTATGCTTTTTGACTGAGAAATAAAGATTTATTATTATTATTACATGATTAAAAGAATTGGCTCAAGTACGGAGCCTTGGGGGACACCGCATTCAACAATTAAATGGTCAGAGTATTTGTTTTGAAATTTAAGCAGTTTTATACTGCTATTCCTTCAAATGAATAACAGTTCAGTTTTCAGAGCAGTGTTCTGTGATCAATACAATTGAAAGCTTTAGAGAAATTTTCTGATTAATTCGGACGTTACTTGATGAAGATCCATAGTAATTTCATAAACTACACCTCACGATTTGATCTCCACAAACTTTATTTGAAAAATATATCACGACATGTTTCGCTAACACAGTAGCAACAGTAAATTTCAAATCACTGTTGATAAAGCCACTGTGTTAGCGTAACATGTCGTGATATATTTTTCAAATAAAGTTTGTGGAGATCAAATCGTGAGGTGTAGTTTATGAAATTACTTTGGAGAAATCACAGAACACAGCCCCGACGGCTTCACCATCACTCAATCCTGTGTAAATATCATTCAGAAAATTAAAAACTGAGTCATTGGTGATGAGAATTCAACAATATATAATTCTGATCCAAAAATAGTAGTATCCTCCTTCTAACTAATATCTCTATTTTTTCGGAGTTAGTTGACAGTACAGCAATACATCTAAAATTAGCTGGTTTGTCCATTTGTTCAGAAAACAAAGGCAATGATAATAGCAAATAAATATAAAAATGATCAAATAAACACAAATTACATTGAAATAAAAATAGAAAATACTCAACTACAAATTGAAACTGAATGTAAATACTTTGGATGCATTGTTGATAGTAATCTGAATTTTCATAGGCATGCCCAGTACATTAAAAATAAAATTAAAAAAAAGTTTTTCTTATCAAGAATATCTAGTCTTTTTTTATAAACTCTCGAATTACTTGCTATGATTGCATCATTCAACAACATTTGATTATTGCAGCTCATTATTATACTTACTCAATTTGAATGACAAATCTCAATTACAAAAGATGCAAAATGGAGGTATGAGAGTAATTCTGTGGTGTAATAGATTAACACCTATAACTTTAATGCTGGATGCACTGAAATGGTTACCAGTTGTAAGCAGATTGTTTTATATGACTATGACATTCATATTCAAGATAACACAGGGAGGTCAACCTGAGTATTTCAATGAATTTGTTGTTTTGAATCATAACATTCACAATTATACCACCAGAAATAGAGTTGACTTCCATATAAATAGAACAAATCTGAAAATGGCCATTAATTCTCTGTTCTTCAAAGGTTTAGATTCCTATAATATACTTCCACTAGTAGTAAAAATGCAAGGACAATAACAATGTTCAAACACACGTTTTTCATTAACCTATAGAAACACATCAAAAATTTTATTAGAAAGAAAATTGAGATCACGTTTAGATTTATTGTCCCCAATGAATCATGATATAGTTAAAAAAAACAACAAAATCTGATGAAAAATTTCAAGGGGCATAGAATTGGAGGTTTCAAAGAGGGAGCCGATAAATCAATGAAAGAATTCCATAGTGGCAATAATTCCATTTGGGTACTGGGCCCTGTATGTAGGAATTTGGGCAATAGAAATATCATAGTAAAAAACAAAAATACAAGCTTAGAATACAAGAAACAATAGATCAATTATTACTAGCAAATAATAATCAGTCTAATATAGATGGTGAAAATGAAGCTTGCAGTAATAATTTACCCCTTTCATTGTTTTCTGATACTGCATATGACATTCACATTAATAATGAGAAAAATGTTCTGGCACATGTTAGGAGTTTAGAAGTTGGAAAAATCATCTCAGAAATCATTCCAGTTCGACATGAAGTATTTTCTTCTTTTGCTGACAGCTCTTCACAAAACTTGAGACCTCGAGAAAATATCCAATGGCCAGAGAGATTTGTTCCTTCATGAAGATCTTTTTAGGGAGAAGGATGATGTAATATATTTACTAATTAGGACACACAACTGACATTTGTAGATTTCCATTTCTCATGTTGTATAAAAGAGGTTTTTTGCTTTTGGAGGACTGGCCAAATCAGGCAGTCCACGCTGTGTAGGAAGAAATAAAGTGGTAATAGATATATGATAGGCTTTCTCGGAGTATCTTCTTGATGACAAAAATTGCAACTTCACATGGGATTGATATATTTTTAAATTTCATCATTATAAAGTTATGTTCAGCACTAACGAAGAGTTAACGAAGAACAAAAACTGACAACTCATTAATCATGTTTTGTGAAGTTATGTGATAATTATCAGAGTATTTTATTTTTATAGTATATATCAATTCTCGAAAATTTCAATTAAATCTTCACAGTATTTCATCTGTTAATTCAGCAAAATGCTTCTTTCAATCTGAGTGAATCTTTTGAATTCAAATTATTTTACACAACTACAGGAATAATCTCTTTTCAACGTTATGACATTTGCTTAAACTGATTGTCTGAATAAATTATTCATAAGGTTCAACTAATGTTGTGGAAAACTATAATAATCATTGATATGGAATATGCACTCAACCGGTCAATGTTTATGTTCATTATCACTTTTACTGACATAACATTCAAGTGTTACTGTATGGTAACATATGAAATAAACTTACTCAATAAAATAAACTTCTCCACTCTCAGTGTAAGCCTTTTCCCATTTTGATGGAAGTGGACCCAAGGAATCTGCGTTGTCATTATTATTTGCATGATTGAAGCTATTCCGATCTTCTTCAAAATAATTATCCTCATCAGGATGCACAGTATCATCAGTTTCCACTCTGAGAGGTTGTGAAAGAGGATTTTGTTCACTGGTGTGACTCATTTTTAAGAATTTCAGGAGAATCAGCTATTACTAATAACAGGTGACAACCATAATCAATGGATACAGCAATTTTCAACTCTTTCTCAAGCCTCTCATTGACTTTTATTGAATACATTTGAGGATTTGTTTTTGCACAATTGTAACTAGGTTTACATTCTTGTATTTAGTTGTTTTTCTTGTCAGCATTTTCGTCAAGGCAGTAATTTTTTTGATATATTCTTCAGCAGTAACTATTCCGTTTCGTAAATAAACAATATCCTCTATGTGATCTCATTTCACAGTCTAATAATAAAGAATATACTATAAAATTCACAATTCCCACTAACGGCAACCTGCGTATTGTAAAATATTTCTTATTCCTTGACAGGAAAATAAGGTAGTTTTCAGTTTCAAGAAAAAAAAATTTGGTAATAGAATAACACACGAAAAAGTACTAGTTTTCGAGAAAAAAGTAATAGATTGTCAGAAAAACGTACTTGAATTGTACAGAAAGGTCTATATATGATTAATAATTATAGATATACCACCCAATACCCATAAGAGCAAACAGATTTCAAAAATCGGGGCTGAAATTTGTATGAGAACCACATTCCACTTCTGGGTGAGACTTATTTTCATCGGTTTTGTGTGCTGATTTCTGATTGGTGATGCGAAAACTGAAGTGAGAAAAAGACTGTAATTCTCCCGATAAAGATTATGCATTTCATGTCATGATTTTGGCTACACTAGCTGTCAAAAATATTGTGAACTTTGTAATGTAAAATAATCTCGTATTCATTTAATTTGACGTTCAATAAAATACACAAGTACGGTGTACACAAACTCCGAAAAAAAAATTGAAAATTGAACTTTCAATTTTTGACTTTAAAAGGTTAGCCAACCATACAACTTGAAATAAATCCTCTTTTGTCAAGTGAAATACGGTAGTCGTAGTCTATCACCGAGAACTGAAGAGATGTCTATAAGTGACACTCACTTCAAGCCATATATATTCATATTTATATACAGACTATTTCATAAATGGTAAGGCACGCAAGTCGCTTAAAATGCTTTACAGCACAATAAACGTTGAAACTTCAACTTTTTGGAAATATTGGTCACGGATAAGTTATGGATTTTCTTCAGCCCAAAAATGAGTATTATGGCTATTAAATGATTCATTTTTGGTAAACTTAGCTTCATACTCCATATAATTTTTTCAAGAAAATATTTATCTTCCTGGCTTCATATGCAACCATTCACAAAACTCAATTTCACGATATATAAGATGATATACCAGATGATGATCTGGAAGGTTTTCATTTATGATTTTTTTTTAATGGGGTGTGCAGTTTTTGATTTAACTGGTACATTTTTAGAAGACACATTTGGATGAGTCATTAAATATGGTTATTTTTGGAAGAAATGATCAATGATGCAAACAATTTTCCAACAGCCTTTTTACCGTATTTGGATTCGGTTCGAGTTTTTCCGGACACCGTTCGGAAATACATCTGCATGCCCGGTGGGTAATTCGATTACATTCACCATGGTTCACAATCAAATTTAAAAAATCTTCGTTCCTATAACCTAAGCAGGACATATTTTGCTCACGAATTCATGAAATACACTTATAAAAATGAAAATAATATTAAATCAATAGTCCTTCATTTGTTTCCATAGTATTCCTATTTTATTGAATGATTGTAAACATATAGTCATACATCAGCAACATGGATCGTGGTAGATCTACCAGTACAAATCTGCTTATTTATCAACACTCCATTATAAATGGCTCCGAAAATAAACGAATTCACTTGGAACTATTCATTTCCCAACCTCAGGCTCATACAGGCTAATAAAGCTGATTTGTTTCTTCTCTACCATCAGAGCAAGACGATATTTGTCGTGAAGTTTCCAGCTTTTGGCGAGACGAATATCCTCCGAAAAGAGGAGGAAAAACGGATATAACATTTATAGAGTTTCTCTTCGAGCTCCACAGACTCTATGCAAATCATTCTATCAAGATGGTTTTTCTGACTATTGGAACCCATGGTAGAATAATGCCCCCTCTACTCTTGAATCTCAGGATGCACCTGGGCTTCAAAAGATTGAGTCCGACCAGCGTAACTTTAGGATAAAAAAATAAGAGTGCTTCATTACTATCTACGGCTCTAAGAGTTCTTCATTACCATCTACAGCACTTTTACGGTATTGACGAGACTCCGATGTTGCCCTACGATACGGAAGATATTGAATACGTTGTGCCGAATTTATTGGCACCATCTGTTCCCCACCCTCAGGTTCATACAAGCTAATAAGTATGTTGTAGTTTTTCTTGACCCTCAGAGCAAGACTATATTCGTTGTGGAGTTTTGTGCTTCCGGCGAGACGAGTATCGTCCGAAAAAATAAAAAAAAACGTATGAAATATCGAGATGTATAAACAATATTATGAGTCGAGTGAACCTTAACATGAATTTCAAATGATGCTACATCAACAAATTCACAAATTTCTTTCAGAAGTTCATAAAAAATAAAAATGTTTTGCCTCAGTAGGACGAAACAATATATTTACAGGGAGAAACATCGGTACAATTCTTTTCACACATAGACTGGCTGTATATCAAATCATCTAAAGGAACAATTCGTTCAGGTCATTCTCAACTCCCTACACTGTAGGTTAATGGACTGACACGTACCTATCAGAAAACAACAACTCCCCTGGCTAATATCATGAAGGGTGTTGGATTATATCCGACAGGTGTCAGTGCAGGATTCTTCACTGGAGTTATTCCTGTATATGCTGTTGGCAATACAACTGCCGCAATAGATTTTCAATCATTGGAACACACTTGCATACCGGGTTCGGGCAAAGCTCGGCCATCCAAGTACTCATAACATAGAAAAAGAAATAAATTTATTAGAAATAGATTTACTAATATAAATAAAGATAAACATAAGATAAACATAAGTAATATACATAAGACAAACATTGCAAATGATTATGGATATATTGTTTTTTGTAAACTACAATCTGAGGAAGTAAAAAGCATAACATTTTTACATGTTGATCTTTATTCACGCAACCAGCAAATATTGGTGTATATAATATCAACTTACATAAATGAAATTGGATCGTGATGCAGTAACATCAGTAGAAATAATACTAAAATAATAACTGCAAACACATGATAATGATACATTAGTATAAATAGATTCACAAACAATTGAATATGGATTAGATTTTGTTTAATTGAATAGAGAAGCAAGTGTTTCAGATTCCAGACTAGAATACAACAGTTCAATGAGATAAAGTCACAGTTCCACAGTTCTTTTCAACTCACATGGTAAATGTAACTAAATATTATTGCTTATTTTTAGTGGAAAATACTCAATGCAATTTGTCAGGAAATTGCACTGTTATTATTCACAATTTTCACATTTTCTCAAGAATAGCTATCAAATCGACGACGCATATAAACAAAATGGTCGTTGCCTTGTATCAATTTCTGAAATGCCAGTCTTTGAGCTTTCTGCGCATTGCGCAGACATGTTTTGATAAATTAAATTTGGATGAAATTTTCCATTAGCAGTCTAGGTTTACGGTTATGTCAATGTTCCGATCAGCTGTCAGCTGTTTGAGTAACGACATCATCGGCAGAAATTCTTTAAAGGAAAATATATTTTTCTCATGGATTCCAAAGGCAAACATTCCCATACCAATGAAAAGACTACCAAATCATTTTTCCATTGGAAAACAAAATGTCGATATGATATGTTATATGACTAGCAACCCTTTTTATAAAAAAATCGATCCCAGGGATATTTTTGAATGTTCATTCATATAAGTATGCCGTAAATCAGTGTTTCTCACTCAAAGTGTGCGCCGCGGCGCCGTGAAACCTTTACTGGGGCACCGTGGGCCACGGGTGAGTCTCAAGGTACAACGTTTTACAACATAGATAACTGAGAATAAAGGTAATACGTCGGTACCTTTTAATAAAAATCCTCTGATAATATGATAATATCGGTAATTGCAAAATGCAATCCGTTCAAAAAGCCACCTACATACTTTTATTAATTGAATATCTAGTGTAGTCTTTACGTTCGTGGCGCCGCAATAACCTTCAAAAAACATAAGGGAGTTGTGAATTCGAAAAGTTTGAGAAACACTGCCGTAAATGTTTCTATTCACTACGATTTCATTACCGGAAACACTATTTCCATTGTTTCTATGCTTTTCAATTCATTTTCTTGTTTGATTTCTTTTTTAGTTGCTACTTTTCATTCCATCTCAACCAATCAAGAATGGTAGAAATAGAATAGCGAGTGAATTTGAAATCAAAAATCATTTGTTGAAAAGCTTGTTAGGACCTCAAAATACTGCCAACCTTATTCTCGATTATTATTTTTTTGGTGAATAATTCTGGCGATTCTTCCGATGCCGAATGGATTCTGTGAGGGTTTGAAGAAACATTACTACAGAGAAGAATTTCTACCGATGATATCGCTCGTCAAATAGCCAACGGCTGATCGGAATAACTGAATGTTGAACATAGGTTATATTTGTGGAATTGATGGTTTCAAGTGCATTTATAATAGATATGTGGAATTAATGAAATACTTTTACGCAAGGGAAGCACAAGAAACCACAACAATGTAGGAGAACAGTTGACAGGACTTTGTTTTTGTTTTAACATCTGGCTGAGTTTCAATATGTTCGGTAGATGTCATATCTAGACCATGAACTTTACAACTGATTTGTCTGTGGGTTCGCATTTGACAGTTTTGACAATAGACGAGTTTTCAAATTCATCGACGGGCCGTATCCTCAGAGTAACAAAAGACAATTATTACTCTGAATCGCCAACACTGTCATCAGAATAATTGACAAGTGAAAGCTTCTCGCATGATACAAAGATGCTCAGAGTAATAATAAGACATAGTTGCCATGCCTATACCAATACAATACATGTATTTTGAAGCGGGTATCGGACTATCCTTTTCTGTACAACTTATGGGCGAGGGGGGGTGGCGGGTAATGTTTACATTTGAAGTAAGTTGGACCATAAAACAGTGGCGGTTGGTTTAGTTGATAATCGGAGGGATATTATATATTTATAAAATAAATCATTTCAGGTGAAAATGTATTCTGTTCGAATAGTTCCTACAGGAAATTTTTTTAATTATTTATTAATGATTATGGAAATGAGGCCAGGTTTTCTACCACCTGCTAGATTTTTATTTATGTATGGCTTTATATAATGAAGCGCATGCGGTTTACTGGGTTAAAATTAAATTAATTCAAATGAACTAATTCATAACAATGATAAATGTTAATTTGAAAAGTAATGAACTTTGCTTCATATAATCAGATGAAGAAATTTGTGATTTATTCTCAGATTTGATGAACAAGCGGTACGGTTTTTGAGGTCCTATATAAAGAATTTTCGATTAGAAATCATGAATATTTATAATTACGATTGAGGTTTCATATTATTATGTGATTTCATACAAAATAGGTATCCAGGGGTCTCTGTGGACCAACATTATGTTTTTTTTTCAATAATTCATGCTAACATGACCCCTAGATACCAATTTTGAATGAAATCACATGATAATACCAAATCTCAATCGTAATTATAAATTTTCATGATTTCTAATCGAAAATTCTTTATATCTGACCTCACAAACCGTACCGTTTATTTATCAAATCTGAGAATAAATCACAAATTTCCATAATCATTAATAATAAATCAGATTTCCTGTAGGAACTATTTGAACAGAATACGTTTTCACCTGAAATGATTTATTTTATGAATATATAATATCCCTCCGATTATCAGCTAAACAACCGCCACTGTTTTATGGTCCAACTTACTTCCCGTAAACAAACAAAGTTATGCTGCCTTCAATGTAAGGTAGCATCTTTTGTCTTTTGTTACTCTGAGGTTGGCGACCATTGAATAGCGAAAAGCACACATTTTCATCTGTCATTTTCATACACAATTTTTTTGCCTTGGAGCAGCACTGATTATAGGTTAGAGGTAGGAAGCTATTTTACTGTCATTGTACACTTCAAGAATTTTAAGATGAATTATTCTTTCATCAGCAATTTTAATTCCATAAATATTGTTGAAGTTTACAACAGCCTGTAGTGTTTTTTTGTAGTTATTGTGTACATCTGATGAATTATTTATCAAAATAGTTCGAATGTGAAGATAAATTAAAAATAGGTGAGAATTTAGTCAATTTTGATCCTACTTTTTTCTTCAAATCATGAAGTACAATGACAGAGAACTGGTTAAATTCGGAGAAAATAAATGTGAGTTGGAGGGAATTCTCCACCACATGAAACCACTGGAAAATGACTGGTCTGACTGGTACCAAAGGCCTTCTTTCAAGGAAAGGTATTTCAAATTGATATCAAACATTTTATTCTACTACCGACTGGGCGAAGAAGAACCAATGGGAATTCTAGTATTAGAGAATGCTCAAGTGGCTTATGAACGTCCCCACAAAGGTATTCCATTTGCTTTTTCCATAACCTTCAAAGTTAATGATAGATTTCGAGATGATGAAGCCAAGCATATATTTTCTTGCCGCTGTGATTCAGACGTAAGTAAATGGGTATCGGCACTAAAAATGGCATCATACGAGTATTGGAGATCACAGTATGTGATTTTAAAAACCAAAATCAGTATGAAGACAGGAAAGGATCCTGTTCTAGAATACATTAAGAGTAAAAATTCCACAAATAATGTGAATCGAACTGAGGTCAAGAAAACGAAGATGAAAGAGACTAAATCCACTTTTTATAGTCATATTGAAACTACATCGTACAGTGAAAGAACATATTCTTCAAGAAAAGTTACCTCAAGTGATAACAAAGTTACTGTTGAAAATTTAATCAATCTATGAGTGTTTAGATACTAGAAGTATTAGTTTTTTCTGTGAATTTTTGAAAAGATCTCTTTATTTATGTTCTTGTAATAGTAATATATGAAGATGATTTCCCGAGTCGAACTTTTTTCTAATATTTTTCCAATAAAACTTCCTACACACCTAAAGGGTGTGTAGGAAGTTTCTTCTCAGATCTACATCATAATCATTATCTCAGAAAAAAATTAGTAATCGTGTTTGACACCAATATGAAAACAAACGTTCTGAAGGACAGAAATGGTCTCATCAATGAAGCGCATCATTAAATTTACTTCAGGAGGTATCTTCAGGCCAGTACAACAGGCCCTGAATATTATAACTAAATGGACCAATGAAGAAGGCCTGAACACAATCACAACAGATTCAACTATAGTAGTATTCACCAAGATGAAAACATGAGGTATCTTGAAGTCAGTAAAACAGGCCCCGAATATTGTAACTGAATGGACCAATGAAGAAGAGCTGAACATAAGCACAACAAATTCCACCAGTCAAATTTTGCTCTGCTTGGTTAGATTCCAGGGTGGGCCAACCCAGACAGGCCAAGTTACATGTTGAAAAACTTACAGAATAGGGTTGTATAACAGATACCTTAGCTGCAGGAAGTGCAACAAATGGACCAGAGACAGCTCTTCATATTTCATGTGAATGTTAGGCACTGAATCAAAGGAGACAAACAATTTATGTGCACTCAAAATATGTCCAGAAGAATATGTCATACATCTAGCAAAAGACCTTTACAAACTATTTTAGGCTATAAGATGGTTGGAATGGGTGTCATGAAAAAGATGAGAGAAAAAGGCAGTAAGTCCATGAGGTTGCAGTGCTTTTTGGAAACTTGGAAGAAATGGAAAAGTCAGACGGCTCTCAAGCAGTAAAAATAAAAAAAGACCAGTAAAATATTGGAGATGACATTTTTACTTTTCTTGCAATTCTTTTTGCATTTCAGAAAACTTTTGTTTCTGGTATTTTAAATTCTTTATTCCAAACCATTTATGATGGAAATTGACTTCTGAAGTAATGATAATAGTGACAATAAACCCTAATTCCTTATTTTTATGTTTCAGGTAGCATTATTGCTTTTTTATAAGAGTAGGATGAATAACATATCCTTCTTTCAAATACTTGTTGCCTCATATTATGTAGGTCATAAACTACTTGCCGGAATATAATAATAAAAAACCAACATCTAACGACCATTTGACCATTATATTTGCATGTCTTGTATTTTTTACTGTGTTTCTGAAAATGTTATAATAAACATGGTGAATATTGATACTCTTTTTCCATTTACAGATCATCCCAAATTTGTGAGTCACTAATTGTCTGCTGAAATAATGATAATAATGAGCGTGAATCTTATTTTTGTGTTTCTGGTACCATTATTGCTTTTTCAAATAAGTTTCTTACAAGTGCAAGAATAAGATCTCCTTTTTCCAAATACTGATTTTCTCATATTTTCCAAGTCATAAACTACTTGTGGAAATTATAATAAAGACAAAAAATCTACCGATTATTATATTTGGGTTTCTGGTATTTTTTATTGTGTTTCTGAAAATTTTTATGATTTAAATGGTGAATATAGATCCTATTTTTGATTACAGGTTGTCCCACACCTTGTAGGTCACAGATTGTCTGTTGAAATGATGATAACAATGACTGTATCCTTTCGTTCATTATTTTGATGTTTTTTGTATCATTGTTGCTTTTTTATTTATCTGCATTTTTTTTATTATAGGTAACAGTAAAAATACCAGTAAGGCAAATATAATGGTCGTTAGGTTATTGATCTTTATTCTTTATTATCATTTTGATGAGTAGTTTATGATCCTTAATATGAGTCAACAGATATTCGAAAGATGAAGATGTTATTCATCATACTCATGAGAAAATTATTCAAAATAATAATAATGATACCAGAAATGCAAAAATAATAAATGCAAGATTTCTTGTCATCAATATCATCATTTCGGCAGGAAATTTATCTCCAACAAAATATGAAACAACCCATATTCAAAAGGAGACATTTTTCATCATGTTAGGTCTTCATTCTTCTTCAGAAGTTTATGACCTACAAAATTTGGGAAAACCGGTATTGTCAAGAAGGAGATATTATTTATTATGCTTGTGAGAAACTTCCCTCAAAAACGCATCAGTCAATAGTACCAGAAACACAAAAATAATGAATGAAGGATTTATGGTTTAAAAATCTGTTCAAAATCTGTTTTCCTTTAGTCAATAGAAGACAATCATTATTTATAACTGGCATAAAAAAATTCTCAAAAATGCAAGAAAGAATATCAGAAACGCAAAAACGTCATTAGATTTGTTTTCATGATTATTATTTTGGAACGTAATGTATGATCTACAAAATATCGATCAACTTGTCTTGGAAAAAATAATGTTACTTCTCTTCATTCACAATGGAAAAGTTGTTTATAATGCAAGAAGAAGTGTTAGAAATGTAACTATATGATCTTCAATATAGATATATAGAAATAAATTGCAACCTTATAATCTGTTTGGTTTATAAGAATGAAAAATTGTGTACCCTTCAATTACTCAAAAATGTTATAAAAGGTCCAGCAGATAATTTTACTGGCAACACGATATTGTAACTACATCGTGTTTGAAGTAAATTTAATGCCGCCAGTTCATCTACGGGACCGTTTCTATCCATCAATGCGTTTCTGTTTTCACACCGATTCGTAATTAAGTAATTAATTAAATCCACATATCGAATAATTATTTCTCGAAATTTACTAATTGTTTTGTTGTTCATGTTTGAACAGACTACTTCTGAACCCAATGTTCTAATTCTTCCAATTGATTACGATTCGGATTACATTAGACTAAAAAACAATATAAAAAATAATACTATATACTGCTCCTAACTTATACCTTTCTCAGAGAATTAATTGAAAAATCGTATAGCAAGCTGAACCTGCAAGTTTCTGCAACTTATCTAAAGTTATTTATTTTACATTTTTACGAAGCCAAGTATTCACTTCCTCTTCATTTTGCGACACCCAGTTCATATTCAGTTGAATTATTTCCAAACTTTGGTCCAGTGCTCTGGTAGCTGATCCTACATTCATCCCATTGAAATATGTTGAAACCTGTAAGTATAAAAAGTTCAAATTGAAAATTCAGTCATCACCCGAAGACGATTGTGGATACTAACAATCGAAACGTCGTGATGTAACTTGGCTTGAAATCTTTTAATTTTTATTTCGTTTTAATTTTTCATTACAATTTTTTTGCTTAATTTTTCATTTTATTGTATTTCATTTCAGAGTTTTTTGCTTGATATAATTGTTATTTTCTGCTATTCTTGTTAATTTTCATTTGTTATTTCAGAGATTTCAAATTATATCATATCATTCTAAACAAAGGAAGTCCGAACTAATTAAATTCACCATGAAACATTGTCCACAACCTTCAAACTTACTATAGGGTATTTCATTATTTGTTTCCTATTTTTAAATTTAAATGAAACAAAGTGTGTATGAGATATCACGGAATTTTTTATTCGATTGAAAGACGCATTGATGCAATTATGTGCGTTATATAACATCGTTCATATGTCCGCCACGGCTTCTCTGGGTGGAGTGCATCCGAAACGTCTAATTTTACATGACTGGCGCATAAATCAGTCTGAATTTGACCGATGGTATGGGTTATGTTGGCTTTGAGGACCGCTGTAGCTTGTGGCTTATTCGCATACACCTGCGACTTGAAAAAACCCCTCAAGAAAAAGTCTAACGGGGTCAGATCGCACGATCTCGGTGGCCAGTTCACATTACCTCCATGTGAAATGACCATGCCTTCGAATCGCTCGTGCAGAATATCCAATGTGGCATGAGCTGAGTGACACGTATCTCCGTCCTGTTGAAACCACATGTCGTTGGTGTCCAGATCATCCAATTCAGGTCAAAAGAAGTTGATAATCATCGACCTATAGTGCTTGCCGTTGACAGTGATGGACTGGCCAATGTCGTTCTCAAAGAAATATGAACCGATTACGTCGCCAGCCCAAAACCCACATCAAACAGTGACTTTTTCGTGATGCATTGGACGCTCTTGATCTCATGTGGATTGGTATCGTCCCAAATTCGACTATTTTGTTTGTTTACGTACCCATTCATCTAGAAATGGACCTCATCGCTGAAAATGATTTTTAGATGAAAATTGGGGTCAGTTGTCAACCCATTCAGCGAACACACGTCGTTGTTTATGGTCGTTTACCTTCAGTTCCTGAATTTTGTACGGGTGCAGGCCCAAGTCACAAGTTTGCCAAGTAGTGGTCTGCGAAAGGCCGAGTTCTTGTGAGTGTCGCGAAATCGACTGTATTGCATTATCCTGCACTCTCACAGACAGCAGCAGCAACAGCAGATCTTGCGTTTCGTCGACGTACGGGTGTTGGTCGATAGTTTACTGAACCAGTGGACTCAAATATATCCACCACGTTGCGAATAATCCTCTCGGTAAGACGATTATGGCGACCGTTGAATGGGCAAAGCGCGCAGTACGTTGAACAGACTACTTCTGAACCCGAATAGAACAGACTGAATAAATGACTACTAATTTGACGGATGTAGCTCCAACAAGATGACCGTTATCAATTCTCAAAGTTCGGAAGTCCCTGTTGGAAGTTCATTTCAATCAGCGTATTGCAACTTGTGCTGCAGCTTTTATAGTAATGAGCGGTGAATATTTAAAAGCAAACAAAAATAAAGAAAAAGACGATGGTGGATGACGTCTTTGTATAAAAGTCGAAGTAGGTAAGTAAATCTGGCTTATAAACGTCGTCAGTTCCGGAGCCAGTTCCACTGCTTCTTTCAACTTTTTGCAACAGTTTTCGATAAGTTGCCATCAGCGTTTCTTTCTTCTTTTTCAGAAGAAACATTTCATACTCAAATTGCTTTCAATCCGTTTCCAGCTTTCGTGCACCAAATTTCTGTTTTTATGCTTCGGATCCTTTGGGTTCCATATAGCTGGTTCCCCTTCCCACATAGCAATAGATATTCCAGGTATATTTCATGAATATACACTTAGGGATATTGTATTATGCTATGAATATGCCATGGATATATATATATCTTCTGGAGAATATTCCCTGGAAGTGCTCCTGGCGAACCTTTGATATATTTTAAGAATATTCCTTGGGAATATTCTTGGAATATCTTATAATATTCTTAGAATATCTAAGGTATATTCTATTAAGAATATTCCAGGAATAGAACCCGAGGAATATTCATAAAATATTCAGGATATTCTTAGTTTATTGTAGGAATATACAATAGAGAAACACCATAGAATATTCTTTAAATATATTTTATGAATATTCTAGGAATATTTGGAATATTCCAAGAATGTGACGAGTAACCGCTATTAGGCATGTATATATNAGTCAAATTGCTTTCAATCCGTTTCCAGCTATCGTGCACCAAATTTCTGTTTTTATGCTTCGGATCCTTTGGGTTCCATATAGCTGGTTCCCCTTCATATAGTTCCAAAAATTCTAGAATCAAATCGTTAGACCACTCCATTCTGAAAGTAAAATTAAAGTGAAAATAGGAAAATTTAAAAACATTGGATGCACTAGCCACCTTTTGACAACACAACGCCACTGCAAATGCAAGCATTCTGTGTGGGAACGGATTCACAAGCTCGGACAAGCCGAGCCTGCGATGCTCGTTCATCCTTTGACTCGTGCCAAATTTACCGACAACCGACGGGAACGCCAAGCCGCTTGGCGAACGGGCGAGCCTTCGCATTTCCACGGCGCGTGACTCGCCAATTCGCGAGCCAGACTCGCCAAGTCCCGCGCCGTTGGAAGCTGGCTTGATAGACCTGTATCGGAAAATTGTGTTTTGTTCGGAATGAACGGAGTTGATGTGGTTTAGGAATGTATGTAGATTTTCGAATCCATGAGGCCATATAACAAAGTCTTCTATGTAAAGGTTTGCAAGGACTGGAGAGAGTGGGGAACCCACGAGGGCGTCTTTCACTTGTTTGTAAAATTTGCCCTGGAAAAGGAAATATGTGCTTGACATGCACTGGTTGATTAGTGGAGAGTTTTCAGGAATTTGGTGTTTCGTTTTTGACGACGGATAGGGTTCCAGATACTGGGATATTCCTGAAAAGGGTGTCTATTTGTTGGATATTGAAGGACTTTAGGATTTTAATGAATTAGACATATGATGAGGACTGTTCGGCCAGTGGTTGGAGAGTATTAGCAATATGTTTGGCCAGAGCGTGTGTGGGGGATCCGAAGGCACTGACGATGGGATGGACGTCTTGTCTTTCGGACTGCCCCTCACTTGTTGAAGCGTACGTGCAGTTTTGAAAGCCACTCATATATTCAATTTTTTGAATTTTATTGGTGTTTTTGGGTTTATATGGAAGCACTATGAATTTTGAATTTTTCTCTTTTCGAAAAGTCGAGGCATTACGAAGATATTCCCTAAATTTTTGTTTTCTAATTAATTTATCCACTATGTTTGATGGATACCCGTTGCATTCAGCCACCTCTCTAACAACAAGAGTGGATTTCCAAACTGCACGTACACTTCAACAAGTGGGGCCGTCCGAAAGACAGAACGTCGGAAAAAGAAAAGTTTGGGATTTACGAAATAAGTTGCGAGGATTGGAACATGTTTCGCATGTTCGGTTTCATAGACCGGAAAAATCTAGTGTCGCTCAACATGCCACAGAAAACGACTGTAGAATAAGTGAGAAATGTTTAAAATTGTTGTGACCGGTACATGACAACAGGTTTCTAGATGCTTTCAGAAGCTTGCTGAATGTGCGAAACGTGCTGAATGAGTTCTATTAATCGCGACAAAGGTCCTATTTTGAACAGCCCTTTGTTTGGTCTTAGGTATACGTAATAATTATCATTAAAAAACCGATAATTATTAGATGATCACTAATATAGAGGAAATATGTAACAAATTTGAGGTATTCAAACACGTAGTTTAGCCTAGGATTAGTAACAGGTAGTAGTTAGGTAATACTAGCCGGTGTAGTTCGGTAATACTACTAGGTAGTAGTTAGGACACTAGCATTTAAAAACACTAACATAGTAGAAAAATTTAGTCTCAATGATCTCCTGATAACCCTAACTTGGTTAGCGAAACGCGCGTCGAGAAACCGTAATTTTTTTTCTGGTGTTGGGAAAGTGTTTTCAATAGATTCATTTTTCGCCAGAGGTTCCAGTACGAACTATCAAGATTCTGAGTTATCATTTTCAGTTAATAGCTCAGAAAATGTAATAAAGGATTCAAATGACGTTTCCACTACTGTAAATGAAGCTATATCTACCAGACCCAAAAGAATTGTTGAAGGCATAGATCGGCTTAATTATGAATGTCTATAGAGGCTCTCAAATATATTACAATTGTTCATTTGAAGGGGGAAATATAGAAGGTATTGGTGTGAACCATAGTGCAAGTTAATCATGAGTAGTTTTAGTTTTTATGTATTGATGTAGGTATTCAAGTACAGAAGACTCGAAGAGTTACAGATTGTTTTATGTTGTAGTGGGGAAATGAACGTGAAAACAGAAACTACTGTCTTGAATTTGTGTTAATGATATCACATATCCATCTCAACCCTCAAATTAGGGAAGAATACATTACAGTTACATGAAAGCATGGTTTCATATTAAGCTTATAACTTGTAATGAAATCATAATGTTTTATTGTTTCGAAAATAAATTTCAAATCAAGGAAACTGAACGAACTGTTGTTACCTCGTAAAAGTCATATCGTGTTGACAAATGTGCAGTGACTGCTGATATGAGGTTGCCCATCAGTATGGTACTATTTCCATAGAGGGAGTGCATAGTTGGCCAATAAGCTTTCAGATGTCTCCAGGCCAAAAGACGTCCTTCGGGATTGGCTGCTACCACTTCTAATACAAGTATTACATCTTCAGGTTTCACGACGTTTTTATCAAGAGTTTCCATCAGATATCTGGAGAGTAGTGAAAAAAATGATCAAAATCAGAAATATTACAGTCAGATATTGAAGTAATTTATTTTAAATTAATAAATATAATCAAAGGATGAACTTTGACTTATGCAAACCTCTGTAGAAGCCAGGGATCCGAAGCAACTCCTAGAGCTTGTAACAAGAGTCTTTTTTCACTGGATGATGATGTATTTTTGTAATAATTCCAGCAGTACTGCCATTCAGTCATTCCACCATATTTGATGCCTGCAGAATAAACAATTTCTTTCAAATTAGGGTCTATGGACTTATTTTGAAGCATCCAGTTTTGGAAATGAACTTTCGCACTAGATATTGTATCATTCAATTCGCATAGTATGGCAGCAGATAGAACCTTTACTCTCAGCAACCTGAAAATGAGAGACAGTGTTAAAAAATTGACACTGAACTTTGTCAAATGGTTAATAGTCCTTCACAACATGGTCAATTCAATGAATATTCCAACTTCTTTCATGTATATACCTAATATCAAAATACTTTGTATCAGTTTTCATCTAATCAATACCTTTTAAAAAACTATTCGCATGCCAGCCTGAGTGTACCTACTCAAGATTGTAAGCGAAAGTATAGTTACTCCATTTTTTTTTCAAACTGTGCCAACAGCTTCCGGTAGTTCTATTAACTACTATAATGGTAGTGTGGTAATGGTCTCTGTTAACCACACTACCATTATTATAGTTTCGAACCTACTTCTTCAAAACGTCTTTCCTTTTTACGTCTTTCGAAGAAATTCAAGAGCTATATTCAGATACAATTGTAGATTTCGGATAAAGATATTGTCACCAACTTAAAGGCAATCGTATTTGACCTATTTTCACCTGGTTTTTTTCTGTCACCGAGCAAGAAGTTCCGTTATACATAATTGGATAACCTTGAACTTCAATGTTATTTCAGTGTCTGACTTATTATCATTCTCACACACACACCCACGTACACAGCCAACAATATCATGAGGCATAAAAGACCCTATATCTCAAATAACTCAGGGCTTTATCAAGTCTAAATCCGGCCCTGTGGATTCAATTACTTATTTTTGTAGTTTTGTCAAATCGACTTAAGATTGTCGCATCAATGAACATCCAGTTTCAGAATCCACTATTCAACATTACGTACGAAAAAAATCATAGGCTATGATGAATGAGATTGAAAAACTTCTTCCTGTATCCAATTCACTTACTTTTCGATATGTGATTTATTTTTGTTCCATCCAACGTACTTTGTTACTGGAGTTAGTAAATGCCTCATATATCTCAGGAACGATTTGTAAGCTAATGATTCAGACAGTCGACGAGCCCATGCTTTCAAATGTTCCAATGCAGCAGCCCAAGGGGCATAATCTCTCTCGTTTTTCAGGTACAAAGATAGCTCTAGAGCTACACTGGCGTTCAGAATGCCCGCCCTGAAAAATTAACAGAATTTAGTTAATAACTTACGATTATTAATTGTCAAATAATACGACTATAGTTTGTTTTTTCAAAAACTACACCTCACGATTTGGTCTCCACAAACTTTATTTGAAAAATATATCAATATATCATATATATTCAAGTGATTTCAATCACTTGAAAAATCTACTGTGATAGCAAAATATATTGTGATATATTTATCAAATAAAGTTTGAAATTACTATGGATCTTCATCAAGTAACGGCCGAATCAATCAGAAGACTATAGTTTGTTTACCTCGATAATGCAAATGCGTCATCGATCAAGCTTGCTCTATCTGCAGCATTGAATGTTTTGTGATTGGTCTTCAATATATGTATCAATGACTGCCACATGTCGTCATCATACATCACCCTATAGAATCCAGTTTGATTTACATTCGCTTTGATCCATTTGACGTCAGGATTCAATTCAAATCGAGCTAAAAGTAAGTTTTCATACGCTGGTTCGAATTAAATCGTACACACTTACCATCCGTCATATTCATCCAGACATACTTAATTTCGCTGTCATTATTAGTAAAGTATGTCAAGGGAATGTACCATTTGTAATCGTATGGGGAGTTTAAAGAAGCATGGAGGGAATTATTGATTCGTTCTGCTGTTACCAGAAATCTTGTTTGACTAGCAATAATTTCATTTTCTTCTCGTTTTAGAGTTATTAGTGGAAACCCCATTTGATTCGTCCATGTTTCCATGATTGTCTGCAAAAAACTGGCTAGTAAAGCATGATGGATAATATCAGCATCTTTTTTAAGGTATGAAAACAGGTATATAAGAAACATAGTACTGGAAAAACCTTTATAAAGGAACCGTTCACGATGGGAAAGAAATAACTGCTTCAACAAAGCAGGTATTGACTCACAGTAATAACACTGGCCTCTCTAGACACTGTCCATTGAGGGAATACTCAAACAACAGAGACCTTAGCTGCAAGCAATGCAGCTCGTCATATGTTAGGCACTGGAGGTGTGAGGCACTGGAAAATGCAATAAGCCTATGAGGATGCAAAGTTCTCTGGAAACTTGGGAGAAATGGACAAGTCAGACGGCTACAAGAGGTGAAAAAAATTACATATTGATAAAGTTCCTCGAAGAGACTCTCAACTTCCGAAACTATGGTGGTCTTTTGTTCTTGAAAATCCACCGGTCTACCGTCTTGGTCGAGCGCCAAAACAATATGAGTAACTTCACGTTGCGGAATAACAGCAGGTATTATAAGTTAGAAGACGTTTCCTTCTTGGCGTAGCAGGATCGTCTTGAATAATAAATTTGTGGGAAGACGTGTGATCGTTGAAGGCTCTCCAAATGATGATAATGATCGTTTTATTATTTTTACGTTTGTTTGAAGACGATTGACAATGTTTTATGGTGCATTTCTTTAGTTCGGACTTCCATTGTCTAATATGATATAAAATGATTTGAAATCCCTAAAAGAATCAATAACATTCAAAAGAATAGCTGAAAATAACAATTATATTAAGCAAAAAACCCTGAACTGATATTACAATGAAATAAATTCAAGCAACAATTGAAAAATTAACAATTAACAAGAAATAAAAAATTAAAATAAAAAAAACTAAAAGATTTCCATCCAAGTTACTTCACCGTGAAGTAACTTGAAGTAACTTCAGAGATAATATCAAAATGAGGAATGAAGTTTAACTTTTGTGGTATTTACTACCACAAGATTTGCTCTTCCATGCTGCATTCGAAACGAATTATCGAAACTTTCATATTGTTAAGTAAGGTTGATCTCACTCAAACTTGTCCTTTAAGCAACGTATTTGTGGTTCAGCATATATCACCATTGATGAGGCCTATGGCGGGTCGAAACAGTGTTGTCTGATGTTGAATCACAAATGCGATGTGTTTGAGATCTGATTTTTCGCTTTCATATTGTAACGAATCTGAAGCCGCCCCTGACCGATACGCCAGCCCACCTGCATGGAAAAAACACATGAACTCACCTAAAAAAAATGCATCGGAAACCGCCGGTGAAATTTTAGTACCGAACCGACTACAGAATTTTAGAAAGGACCTTTACCAATATAAGCCCGTCTTCCCGACCCAAGACAGTTCAGAAAGTGAATCAAGCGGCTAAACAAGAAATTGAAATAGTGGAAATAAATTTAGCGTTAGTTGCTAAGTATTGTAATAAATAAATTAGTTTGTGATTATTGAAATATTGTTGGAAATAAATTTGTTTGAGACAGTTAATTCATTAATTTATAACAATATTGTTCATCGGCAAATATGAAGAATGAAATCGATTTGGCTGAAGTACTTTGTGAAAGAAGCCTAAGGCGCTAATATTATCAGGTTTCTCGAACGATATCTTGTAATATTTGCTATAGATTTTTACATGTCACTCTCGGCAACTGCGATGTCATAACTGATTAGAATGGCATAGGTCTAGGGTTTTCAATAGTATTTATGTGTTGCAATTCATCCAAGTTAAGTCATAAAATTCCATATTACAAAAATTCACTTAGTAACTGCACAGCGAAAATAAGTTTCAACTCTTTACGTTCAGCCTCAGGCATTTCAGGGCAAGAGATGAGTCATCGTGATTTTGCACCTATAGGAATCGTAAACAAAGATTGCCACAGTTGATTTGAGTGTACATTTGATATTGGTCGATGTTTTAGAAAACTCTTAACAATTTTTCCGAAATATCGAACTAGATCCTCTCATCGACTTCAGATTTTGCAATGAATCGAAATACTAAATTTCATAATTCATTTTACTTGATTTTCATGGTTTTGCGAAACGTCCAAATAAATACTGCATTTTTGCATTATCGTGGAGACTGAGAAAAATTATCTTGTATGAAGACTCTTGCAGCATTTTCAATAATCGAGCGTAGTGACGAAATCATAAGAATAAAGCTCTCAATTGGTTGGCTTTATTGAGAATTTGGTGTTTATTCAAATAGAGTCCATATATATACCAGTAGGTATACAATACACATTTCACGTCACCGGAAGTCAGCCGTCAGCTTGGTGAGTTGAATTGTTGATGGGGTAAAATGATTCTCCATCAGAAGTCAATGAAGGTCATTTGCCATGTACCTACCGCTCTTGGCGGAATCAAATGTGCAAAGTCACTTGAACAACGCACGTGAAAGTATTTATACAAAAGAGACAAATCCTGACATTATTATATCCGGTTCGGAGACATTTTTCTTCTTGGAGAAAACCGATGCCTGGGTTTTTGTGGCATTGAATTGAACCTTGTTACTTTCACCCCAATTCGAAATCACTTCTAGATCCTCTTCAAGATATGCAACCTCCTGCTGCCAGTGAAGATGTGCTTCCGTAACCGATGCCTTGGAATCCAAATGGAATGACGAGAGTGTGCTGTCGTCAGCAAAGCAATATATTAGATTCTTGGTTTTTTCCAATAAGTCGTTGATACACAATAAAAAGAGGGTTGGAGACAATATGGATCCCTGGGGAACACCAGCGTTGATGGTAAAAGGATTCGAGTGGTATCCATCGACGGCCACTTGCAGGGAACCTTCTTCCAGGAAGCTGAAGAGCCATACACAGAAATGATCTGACAAGCCATAGCATCGAAGTCAAAGGTCTTAGAAATATCAAGCGCAACAGCTCTTGATTCTCCATGTTTCTCCATTACGTTGTTCCAAATATGGGTGACAAACGATAGAAGGTCGCCTGTTGATCTTTGTTTCCGAAAGCCATATTGCCATTCTGATCAACATCTTTAGCTACCGACCAGAAGGATTTAGACACGTTGGGATTGGCAAGCAGTTTATCCCTAATTCTCTGATTGTGAACTTCTTTGCTTTATTTTATTCTAAGTTTGCAGCTGTCGCGAGCATTAATAAACCTAGTTTGGTTTTCAGCACTGGGATTTTTGCGCCACTGCCGGTAGGCGAGATTTTTGCTCGCAATTTGTGTTGAACTAAGGTTTGCCGTTACAAGGTCGTTTCTATCATCCATGGATGATAGAATAACTTCCGTGACTTCAGAAGCACAAGTTGATGGATCCATAGAGCTGAAACAAATATCTATCTATGGAAAATTTCGAAAATGATATTGATCTGTCAGCTGATCTGTAATGCCAAACTTTGCGCAGCTTTAATTGTTCCCCAACATTCATCAGTAATCCACTCAACACTGAAATGAGTTTATGGTCAGAAGATCCCAATGGAGACCTAACGGTGACTGTGATATTATTTTGGTGGTGATCTTCTGTGATATTATTTTGAACCACATAACATCAGAGTTTCAGGGTTACAGAATTTCCTCTCGTTGACAGGACATATCGCTTCTGATAAAAAAAAAATATTCCAAAGTTACGTCTGAATCAGGAGTAGAAATGATGGGGTTTGTTGAAGCGCTGACTTTGATTTCAGTGAGTGCAATAATATGAGGACTATTTGATTGCAGACTGAGTTTATATTTGAGTTGAGTCCTCTGATGTAGAAATAGATTTTGAAGTTGCTAGTGGGCCTCTTAGCAAGTGTATTTACCATGCTATTTCCCTGTGGACTGATGTTAGCAAGACCCTGCTGACTGTCAGAAATAGTGGTTTTCGAATAAGGTCTTCAGGATGATGCCCTTGAATCAGCCCTCACCCGGAGATCCGATTGGGTAGCTATTTTACCCCCTGAGTATTTTGACCCTAAGAGCGCCATCATGATTTTTTCCTTATATTTCCACCCTTGAAACCGAAAACAGCGGCACAGCAACGAAACGTTAGCCCTAAAGCAACTTCACGCTGCCTAAGCCGTTGCGATGGTATCTCACCGGGCGATGCCAGGTGGGACCAGAATTTACCATCTACTACCATCTACCATGATCAAATTATACACACTATCGGTATCACGTGGGATCTTGGCATAGCCTAACCACAGCTTTTGCATTATACTCACGGCCTAGCGGGACAATGCACCGACCTGTAGTACAGGTCAACGGCAATTCCATTCCGAGCGATTTTCGTGAAATAGAATGGCGCTTTCTAGTCTATTGCTAAAACGTATGGGGTTTCTCGGTAAAGAATTGTGGTCTAGAAACCTCATATACATACTACTTTCATTTAGTAGACGATAATTATTGAAAATTTTGTACATACATTTTATATGAGAAAATTGACTTGATTCATACATTTTGGAGCGTGATTTTCCATTAGTCGAGTTTTAGTTTGTGAACTTTCATTTTTTCCTGAGATAGTTGTTATTTTGAGGTAATTATATGACCCTTGAACCTGACACGGAGTTTATTTTTTTCTCAAACATAGTATTGAAATAAATGTAAAACATTCAGCAAATAAATTCTGTAACTTCAGATACATGACTAAAAATTACACATTTCCTTCGGATATGAAAATAAGTTATTACCTACTTTTACATCAAGAGTTTGATTAACGTTTCTCGAAAGCACATTCCAAAGGTCCTTCGTTTCGGCATTTGAGTATTTAAAGGAGAGAAGATAGTCAGTAAGGCCATTTTGTAAGTTTTCATTTTGTAAAAAATTTGCCAACATGTACAAAATTGCAGCACCCTGAAAAACCAAGTCTCGTCATGACATAGGTACCAGCACCAAAGTTGGAAATATCGTACCTTATTTAGAGAAATAGTATCAAAAATAGCATTAATTTCAGACGGATCGTTTACAGTCGCAGATATGGGGTGGCTACTAACTAGTGCATCTAAGGCTAATGCAGGTTGTGTTTTATCGACAATAAATTGTTCCATCATCTTCCATTTTGGAAAATAGTCATTCATGCCAAGATACTCAAATAATGTAGTGAATCCTTCTTGTAGCCAATAATCGTTCCACCATTTCATTGTTACTAGATTGCCAAACCACTGAAAAGGCACATTTATATTTATATTCAACAATTAATAATGAACACGAGTTTTTTCTAGGCTACTACATACTTGATGAGCTAATTCATGAGCGATAATACTAGTAACCCATTGATGGGCTGAAATAGATGTTTCGTTAGAGTTATATAAAATGGCAGTTTCACGATAAGTTATGAGTCCCCAATTTTCCATGGCACCTTTCTCATAATCGGGAAGGGCTACCAAATCTGAAAACATAAAAATCATATCATGCTTCAATGACCTCAATGATGTTTTATTCTACGACTCATACTGAAAAATTTAAATAGCCTCCCCAGCTTTTAAAAAGGTTAATTTGAATTTTTGAATAATCTCACTAGAACAGTGTGTTTGTTGAACAAATTAATCGCTTTTGGATGGTATAACGGTCACCATATAAGTCTAGTGAACGGCTATATATACAGTTGATGAGGAATTACAAAAAATTATCTGGAGTTTCTATTCTATTGGAAGAATGAAATTTTAGAACCTAGAAATATAAATATCTTCTCATTTCAAACGATTACAAATAGTACAATTTTAGTAGTTTTACATTGCGAACTATATAATATTCGTGAAAATATGTTACCCTACACTAGCAATTTTGCAGGGCTGCTGGAAGCCAATGCTAGAGAAAGCTATTGTATAGCGGAACACGTGTCGTGGTTTTTGTAAAGCCCTTTATAGTGAAAATCATACAATAAACTGTATAATTTAGTTTCTTAATAAGGATTTTCATCAAATATCGGCCAGTTCTTTTCAACCAATGAACATACATGAAATTAATGGTAATTACTGAAATGTCTTTTCAAAAATTTCTAATGTAGTCTAAGACATCACTAAGAACCCTGAACAAACCTATATTGATATCTAGAAATTTTTGGCTATCAAGGGTGTATTTTTCTTCTGTCTACCAAGGAACTTCTAATTCTTTGCTGCCTAGGCTCTACGGGCCTTTGCTATGCCCGTAGAGCCTAGGTGGAACAGCTTCAGTTCTAAGAATGGCTTTCTGTGTGGTTCCCGACAGTGAGGAAGATCTTATGATTTTGTTCACGTTCCTTATCTTAGATTGCGTTGGGTCCCGTTGAAGTTTGCGATAGTTTGCCGGGTCTAGTAGTTCTTCAATTTTGTTGTTATATTCTTCCGTTTTCAGAATCACCGTGGCATTTCTTTTGTCTGCTGGAAGTATCGTGATGCTCTCATCAGAGTTCAAGCTCTTTAAGGCTGCAATCTCTCTTTTAGGGATGTTGCATTTAAGAGGTCGTGCCTTGCTCAGGATGTTTGCTGTTACAATCCTGATTTCTTCCGCTTCTTCATCCGGTAGATTCCTGATTGCCGCTTCTGAACCAGCGATAATTTCCTCGTTTGGAACCCGTCGTGGCATGATCGCGAAGTAATCGCCTCGTGCTAACACTGACGTTTCATCTTCAGTGAGAACCCGGACCGTTCACTTTATGACCACTCTGGACACGTCTAGACGAGGGGCCGTTGTAAATACAGCCTCGTGTAGTTTTTCGAACTTCACGGAAGAAATCAGGATTGTAACAGCAAACATCCTAAGCAAGGCACGACCTCCTAAATGCAACATCCCTAAAAGAGAGATTGCAGCCTCAAAGAGCTTGAACTTTGATGAGAGAATCAGGATACTTCCAGCAGACAAAGAAAATGCCACGGTGATTCTGAAAACGGAAGAATATAACAACAAAATTGAAGAATTACTAGACCCGGCAAACTATCGCAAACTGCAACGGACCCAACGCAATCTAAGTTAAGGAACGTGAACAAAATCATAAGATCTTCCTCACTGTCGGAAACCACACAGAAAGCCAGTCTTAGAACTGAAGCTGTTCCACCTAGGCTCCACGGGCTTCCGAAAATACACAAAGCCAACATGCCACTGAGACCGATAGCCAGTACCCCTACCTACCGACCTAACACTTGGCGAGACATCTGGCCTCGCTCCTACAACCCCATGTGGGAAAGACCACCTACGTCAAGGACTCGACAGACTTCGTTGGTAAAATTAGGGGCTTAACGCTGGAGCCGACGGATATTCTGGTCAGCTTCGATGTGGTGTCTTTATTTACCAATGTCCCACTGGAAGACTCTCTGAGGGGATTAGCCCACGTGTTCCCGAATCACATCGTCGAACTCTTTAAAGCATGTCTCACAGGAAGTTACTTTCAATTGGGGGGAAACTTCTATGAGCAACTAGATGGCGTTGCGATGGGGAGCCCACTTAGCCCAGTGATAGCTAATTATTTCATGGAACGCTTTGAAGGGAAGGCGATAGACACTTTTGAATTGAAGCCGACCTTATGGCTACGTTACGTGGATGACACCTTCGTCATCTGGAAACATGGAAGAGACACCCTGAACCGTTTCCTAAACCACTAGAACGCCCAACACCCGAGCATATAATTCACCACGGAGATTGAGCAAGACCAACGGATAGCATTCCTAGATGTACTAGTAGAACGATGTGGTACCAGACTGACCCACAAAGTGTATCGAAAACCCACACACACACAGATAGATACTTGCACGCACTATCGAACCACCATCATATCCAAAAGAGACGAGTTATCTGCACTCTAACGGAACGGGCTCGGAGAATATGTGAACCACAGCATCTGGAGAGGGAACTGAAATACCTGGAAGTGAGTTTGAGATGATCGAATGGGTACAGTGCCTCCGAGACCGAAGGGCAACACGGTTCGGAAAGCGAAAAAGGATCAGATGGTTGCACGCGCATATCTACCGTTTGTCCCTAGGGTCACGGATAGAATTGGAAAACTATTGGGCAAACACGACATCGAAACAGTCTTCAAACCCACGAGGAAGATACAACAAAGCCACAGGTCGGCTAAAGACAAAAGAGACCCATTATCAGCAGCAGGGGTCTATCGCATTCCGTGCACTTGTGGAAAGGTATATATCGGAACCACCAAACGATCCATGGGAACAAGACTAAAAGAGCATAAAAGGAACTGCAGAATAGGCCAAACAGACAAGTCAACTGTGGCAGAACACGCACTGAGTGAAGGAGACCACAGAATTTTGTTTGAAAATACAGAAATAATTGCCCCCAACCAGGGATACCATAGTCGACTGGCACGGGAGGCAATAGAGATCCACAAACACACGGATAATTTTAACAGAAAAGAAAAAGCGGTGAACCTCAATCAAATATGGAACCCCATTTTAAGGTTCCAGGCTCAAGTGCAGGTACGAATACAGGTACAAATGCAGGTACAAATACAGGTACAAATACAATTGATTACCTGATAAGGCATAAATACGCCTTACGAAGCCTAAAAGGTAGTCATCGGACAGCAAGCCATGATGGTTAAACCTCTGAAGAAGCCAGCCACTCGCACCAGCGAAACGTCAGGAAGAAATTCCAAAAATCCACGGCTTTCAAACTCGAAAAGCAATGACACAGAAAACCTCAGCCTTGAAAGTCTAAACCATTTTGTCAGTTATTTTAACACCTCGACACGTGTTTCGATCACCAAGTGATCATCTTCAAGAGGAAGATCAAACTGTTTGTAACTCCCTCTTGAAATTGATCACTTTGTGATCGAAACACCTGTCGAGGTGTTAAAATAACGGTTTGGTGTTGGAGAAAACTCTAGTAATATTCATTACTACAGCAAAGGTTCCCAACAGTGCATCATATTGTATATAAATAACAATGCTTTTATGAAAGGGATCAGATCAATTCTAGATCTAGATCTAGATCAATTCAAGTGCATTGGCAGGCGAGAGTAAACAAGTGAAATAATTATAAGGTGAGTTTGAGATATAGTGTATCGAATTGAATTTTTAATGTTGGGAGAAAAAATAAAATTGCTATATTTAACTAGTATACTATTTAAAGGACTTAGAATGTTTTGATTGAAACTTTTAAAAACTGAAAATTTGTAATCATTTTCGACAATTGATGTCAATTCTATGAATTTGTTTCTAATGGAAAATAATTTTGTACAAACAACGTCGAATATTACAAGTGGTAGTAATTCATATAATACTCTTGAGAACTGTTTCTGTTTCAGTTGATTATTTCGTACCATTGGGATTTACGGTATGACTATCTTACTTACCAAGTTTTGGAATTGGAAAGGCTACTCCAAAGAAGTTTTCATAAAAATCGAGAAGATGTGTAGTAGTATTAAGGGTGAAAAATGCCTGCGGAACATACGGTTTTGATGTATAAATGGATACAGAAACGCCATGTTCAGTGTGCTCGTTTTGCTGGGTGTAATCGCAAATCACAAATGCAACCAAATATGTGCTCATTTCTTTTGTTTCCAGAAAATCGTCACGTAACTGTAAAAGAAAAAATTAGTCAGAGGGAATGCAGGATCGTGAGGTAACTCACCAGACCAGTGCCCATATAAAATCCTAAGTCGTCTGTGTTCACTACGGGGGTATTAAAAAGAGTTATATGAAATCTGTCTCTGAAAATAGTTAATCTGAATTTAGCTTTAAAGTGGGGTTCGTCGAAACATGGAAATGCAGTTCGAGCATATTTTGGTTCAAAATGGGTCGAAGCAATATACCTAAAAAAAAAACAAATTAGTAATCATCGTTGAAAATAATGTAATATAGTGCATATATGATGCTTAAAAAATCATTTGGAGTATCCAATGGGACATCGAATCTTGATGATTCACTGATGACTGTCATGACAGTCATCGGTGAATCATCAAGATGAATAAATCTCTGAAGACCACTCGTGTTGGCGAAACGTTAGCAAGCAGTTACAAACTACGACGGCCTTCAAACCCGAATGAAGATACCACTGAAAATCTCAGCCGCGAAAGCCTTATCCAGTTCGCATTTGCGCTACGGGGAGGAAAAACTGAAATAATACATTCATCTGGACAAAGGTAGAAAAAGTAAGGTACGTCTACTTGAAACATTGACGTTCTTATGCCGCTGTCGGGACACAAATATCATACCTGCATTTCCAAAACTGAAGCGAACTATCAGATCAGCTTGGGCGAATATCATCTATTTAAAAAGTGAACGAGCCTTTTTGAGTCATCGGTGAATCATCAAGTGAATAAACCTCTGACGAGGCCAGCTACTCGTGCTGGCAAAACGTTGGGATGCAGTTCCAAACTGCGACGGCCTTCAAACCCGAATGAAGATAGTACCACTGAATTAAATTTTTGTTTTTGCATCCGTATATGCAGTTTTTGTTCGGTTCTTATCAGAACCTATTCAGGAAATTCAAATTGGTTTTTTTCAGAACCCAAATTGTGCTGAGGAAAAGCAAGCCGGCACTAAAATTACTCGGTCCCAGGTACCCAGTGTCGAAACCTTAAGATGTCAACATCGCTGCAGTATAATAGTAGGTTAAAAAACACAGACTGGGAAATCAACATTATCGTTTTCCTTCGGAATTGGCGACATGACTTGACCATGGGGTCCATCGTCAGTGCTCCGACTTCTTTTATCCATTCCTGCGAGCGGCCTTCATCCTAAGGTGCAGTTCAACGAAATAGGCTCCGTGATCCTTTACTCTGGCTCAGTTCACCCTGTAGGACTTGTTATGAAAATAGTTCTGGTGTAGCAAGGGTGAATTTGAAAATTTACAAAAAAGCGTGAATCATCCCTTCTGATTACTTTTTCCTCGTCAGTGATTTTAGGGAAACTGTGGAAAATGATCGAAATGCAGATTAGAAACAAAAAAGCGCGAGCGCAATCAATGAGAGTAACAGCTCAATATGCCGGCCAAATGTCTAGTTTCTCAGGCAGGATTTGACGCCTTCATGAGCCACTCAATGATCCCTGACAGGAGCCGGATGTCGTGTTTCCAGAAAACTACGCCTTCCATAGGAATGGTACCCCTGAACTTACAGTAAGAGTAACTCGCGTGAGGCTGAACCCTACTAGTAGAGTAAATCTTACATTTGAGGACATTGGTGCCTATGTTCTTATATAATTCTTAAGTTGCTAATCTGGCCCAGTACCTAGCTTCAAGATTTTGGTAACAAGTCAAAGGACGTAGAATTGAATTGATGTACCTGTCCTCGAAAGCGGAATTTGAGGAATTTATATTTGTGTCTTTCAACAAAAATTAACAATCGGTGAATCATGCAACACTATCATCGGTAGTCCTCTAATTCAAAATTAGAGCGGTTCAAGTATTTGTAATCTTCTTTAGAATTGATACGAAGAGAGCCACGTGGCTTCTTTGTGGGAACATTTCGAGAAAAAAAGCCATTCTCGTGTTTTAACGAAGCAATTGAAAGTTCACTAATAATTTGCTTGGCGACAATGATGATGACTATCTTTGGTTGAATTAAGAGAACATCCGAAAATATATCAGGTTGAACTAGAAGTTTTGCCCTTCCTACACCCGTGTAATGTTCTTCATTAGGTACCATTTCTTATTTTTTCAGATTATGGAAGGTCATAAGTCACATAAAAGGTCAATAAAAACTCTGATTTCTCCACAAAAATGACTTTTGTTCAGTATCACAAAATCTTTTTCGGGCTGGTCGATCTGTAAGAAGAATATTCAATAAGTGCCTGATGAAGTTTAGAGAACTTCTTGAAGTAATATGTATTGCTAGTTTGACTTTGCTATTTTACTGTATTTTTTTACGTTTGTAGCTAGATAATTGATGATCTAGAGCTCCAGAGGCGCATTATTTATTGGCGTGAAGTTATCCACAGATTTCTGGCCACACATGCCGACGTAGAGGAAAATAAAAATCTGTGGTTGGGATACAAAATTATTAGCACCCGTACTAATATCTGTGGCTGGAAATACCTATTCACTATAGGTTGAACGTGAAATTAATAAGACTATTTGGTGTTCAACATTTTTATAGACTCTTGAGTAGATTAAGGCGTTGATAATCCTTTTCTCATCAACAATACAGATTCAGGAAAAAATAAAATTGAAAATATTAGACTTACTTTCTAATACCCTATATAGAAATGATATCCGATGATGTACGTCAATCAAAATCACACAACTTCCATAGTTTCTTGGGAAGATCAACTTGGTGATAACAGTTTTCTTGTCATCTAAACAGATTTCGAAAAAGAAATTGTTGAAACAATCAGACTCATTTTTTGAGATTCCTTGTATTTAACAAGATAACGGTTTTCACTGTGTTGATCTTTTCAAGATTCTATGAGAGTTGTGTGGTTTTCATGAATACAATGAATCTCAAAAAATGAGTCTGATTGTTTCAACAATTTTTTTTTCGAAATCTGTTTAGATGACAAGAAAACTGTTATCACCAAGTTGATCTTCTCAAGAAACTATGGAAGTTGTGTGATTTTGATTGACGCAAATCATCGGATATCATTTCTAAATAGGGTATTGCAAGTCTATTTTTTCCTGAATCTGTATTGTTGATGAGAAAAGGATTATCAACGCCTTAATCTACTGAAGACTCTATAAAAATGTTGAACACCAATTAATCTTAATAATTTCACGTTCAACCTATAGTGAATAGGTATTTCCAGCCACAGATATTAGTACGGGTGCTAATAATTTTGTATCCCAACCACAGATTTTTATTTTCCTCTACGTCGGCATGTGTGGCCAGAAATCTGTGGATACCTTCACGCCAATGCATTATTTTACGATAGCAGTAATTTTCATGATAATAAGGAAAAGTTTTCATTGCTAATACTGCAACAATGCAATAATGAAGCATTTTGAACATGAAGATATTTTACTTTTCGAGAGCTTGAGATACCACCCTTTGATTATTACATTCACTATTGTAGGATGCTGAAATATTTACGGCACCCCTCATAATTTCTCAGCTACAAATATCTCTACCGATTATATCTCAGCGGTGAGATCTCAATTAAGAAAGGTTCAGGACAAAAAATTCTCGTGACCAAAACATCTCGCCAAATAAAATATCATGCAAAAATTTCTCTATTTTGTTGTTTTATGTATTTCTTCCCTCATTGATCACCGAACTCCAGTTCCTTCTTTATATTAAGAACGGTATTAGCATATTTTCGTACTTAGATTTTGTATGCAAGATATTTCAGTCTTGAGATGTATTTGTATTGAGACGTCTTCCACTGAATTATTTTTGGCTGTGATATTATTGCCCGAGATATCATTTCTGTTTCCATCATGCAACATCAATTCAGTACGGCTGTACGGCACGACTCACTGAAGCGAAAATATTCTAAGAGAGGAGAGATTCTCCTAATACTAGGTACATGGTGGTTCATAATCTGAGACGAGACTGTAAAATAAGTATAATTCAAAAAATACGTTAATTTCATTCTGAACTTGTATTTTATAATTTTTCACTTCCATTCCGAAAATGAGCGAATGTTTCATTTTCACTTCGTGTAATGATCGAAAGTTTTCATTTTCATTTCGAAAAATGGTTCAAAGTTAAAAATAATAAAATTTCATCGAAGCAAAATAACCAGATACACATTTTTTGTCCTTCCTCCTTCCTCTTCATTTGATCCAATCGTCGTCGAAAGTAGAGTCGTACGGAGACCTGAATAATGTAACGGATGAATAACAAACAATTGGACCAAAATTTTGAAGGCAACCCTACATCATACAATTGTATCGGACCTAATTAGCGGAAGATTCCGCCTCTCGATGGCGAAACTATAAAACGACAAATACTTCGAAAATCAACTATTTGAATTGGGCGCTTCCTACCGGAGACTGCAGAAAATAAGAAAGTTTGGAGGGAATAGGAGAAATTGATTAATTACTCGAAGAGGCGTTATGCGTTCAAGGCCATGGACTGAGAAAACTGAAGATGAAATGCGCTGATACAATTACCAGTTTTCGATAATTGGTAACATTTAACCAATGATAAATCAACCCCCATTCAGTCTGAAACCGAAGCAAACAAAAACTGTTTCTGCTTGTCGTTTTCCAGAATTTCCTGACGCCATAATATTGCCAGTTTTGTCGAAAAACTACAGTTCCTGGCTTCTGTAATGAATTGCTATATTCTCAAAATACGTCTATTGAAGTTGCCTCAAACAAGTGATGTTGATGCATTAATGTTTAGAGTCCAAGCACTCCTTATTTTGCGAAATATATTGCGAAACAAGACCCTCAGGTCAAATTAATTTAGTATTTTATACAACAGCATATTTTACTGATACATCTAGTTTATCACTCTAGTTTATTACTAATTCAAGTGAAGTGATTTTATGGAATGAATTATTGAACTTCAGTTGTGCTTTCTGTCACTAAATTAGGCCTTAGCTATATAATGTCAATGTGATCTCAAGTAAGGATTTTGTTATCACTACGCGCGCGAATATACGATGTTCCGTGCCACTCGAGAAGCAGCTACCAGAAGAAGAACTTCCAACCACACGTGATATGGACAGCTCTGATAGAGAGATGAGCTTCCAGGGATACGGACAGACAATTTAAGGAATAACCTGACCATGGTGTGGTACGGTCTTTAACATCCTCTAAGGGTGATACTACCTTCCTGACGAGACATCATTGTAGCGCAGAAGGGGGATCCCGTCTTGAAAACTCTACGAGAATGGATTGCCAAAGGAGTGAGACCGGAATGACAAGAGATTTCCAAGCACGGCCAGCAGGAAAAGGGTTATTGGCTCCAATGGGACTCCATGAGAATTCGAGATGACCTAGTCACTCGGAAATGGAAAAGCCCGGATGGAAGAACCCACAGATTCCAGATGCTCTTTCCAAAGACGAGTAACCCGAGTATCCTCAAACAGCTTCACGATGATCGCACTGGAGGGCACTTCGGAGTAAACAGAACTCTAGCGAGAGTGTGCGAGAGGTACTATTGGCTCAATTGCCGTCAAGACGTGGAAGAGTGGTGAAAGCGCTGTGACCTGTGCTTTCCGAGAAAGAGTCCGAAGACAAGGCAAAGAGGAAAGTTGAAGCAGTACCTCAATGGGAGCCCTTTCGAGAGAATCGCAGTTGACATTCTGGGACCACATCCCGTAACAAGTACCTTATGGTTGCGATGGACTACTTTTCCAAATAGCCTGAAGTAGTAGCCTTACCCAACCAAGAGGCTAAAACGGTGACAGAAGCCCTGTTGCAGAACGTAATTGCCAGGCACGGAGTACCCCAAGAACTACACTCGGATCAGGGCCGCAACTTTGAATCGAATTTATGGAAGGAAATGATGACTCTGTTGGGAATAAAGAAGACAAGAACAACCGCTCTTTACCCACAATCCGATGGAATGGTCAAGAGGCATAATCGATGTTTGTCTCCGAAAACCGAAGAGACTGGGATTAATTGGGTCCTCTTTTTCTGTTGGCATACAGGAACTCCCAACATGATGCGACAGGTTACACACCATGTATGTTGTTAACTGGTAGGGAACTGAAGCTTCCGATAGATGTATTTTGTGGCAGTCCTTTTGATGAATCTCAAGAGGTACTTCTTTCAGAGTATGTGAATGACCTGAAGGAGAGACTCGAAATTGTACACGAATTTACCAGGACCAAATTACAGCTTTCCAGTGACAGAATGAAGATAAGATTTAACAAAAAGTTGCTGTCAGTGAGCTTCAAGTAGGGCGATGCAGTGTGGCTCTACCAACCCAAACGTCGGAAATGTTTGTATCCCAAGTTGCAGAGACCATGGCAATCAAAAAGATGAACGATCTGGTGTACAGAATCAAACTGTAACCCAGAAGCAAGCATAAAGTTGTTGCGCGCTAAGAGGCGCGAATATACGATGTTCCGTGTCGCTCTAGAAGAAGCGAGAATAATGCTACCGATTTCGATGGAACTTCGGCCAAATTTCTACTGCATGTGATTACGATATATAAACGCTGGCCTTGAGCATATCGACACAGTCAAATGGCAATACACAAGGCAATACACATTCAAACAATAGTTGAAGTTTAAGTTGGAGTGTTTGTTGTATTGAAAGCGAAATAAAGTTAGGTTTGATTATTCAGTGTAGTCAATTGTTGGTCACGAAAAACGTAACAATATTATAAAACAAAATCTACAGGCGCATCTGTCTGCCTGCCTGTCTGAACGCGATATATTTTTAAACTGCCGATCGGATTATCATATGATTTTCACAAACGGGTAGAGTGAATCAAGAGGAAAGTTCATATGTGTATAGCTTATTAATATTCAGTGTGAATTGAATAAAATATGACGATGTTATTCATGAGAAGACGCGGTGGTGCTTACGAACTTTCATCGAAAATGCTGCCTAATTTCTTCAATATATTACAAAACAATTAACTACATATTGTTTTCCTTTTATAGGTTTACAGAAAAGTCTGCGATACCATATGTCTATCTTTTAAGAATAACGTACTACATCCAATTCAATTTTTAATCGGCATCGAATGAAATACGTTACTTACCTTAAGAATTTCATGTATATTATAATTGCCCTTTACAACGTAGATTTTAAACAGATATATTAGGAGTTATCCAAAATTCAAAACTATCGTGCTACAAAATAAGATTCAAGCTGGCTTATTCATCGACGCGATACGCATTATGACAAAAGGTTGCAATTGTGTTGGTTTTATTTTACATGGGGAATCGCTTTGAAATTTTAAGGTCGCATTTTCATTTTGTATCTTCTTGAGATAGATATGTATTCTTCTATTTTGAAATTGAAATTGTTATTGCTAATTTGACCATATTTGTTGGAGTGAATTATTTAAAAGTCATTTATATTAGTTACAAGCTGATACGACACAATGAGTCGTTAAATGTCTGATGAAGTAACATTTCTCGAAAAAAAAGTGATAGTTCGGAAACCATTAAAAATCAGAAATATGTCTTTTTTTAATTAAAAATGATCTGATCTCTATCATCCCATTTCATTTGATCCATGGCTTTTGAAACATCCTGTATTCAGTATACAAAACATTTCATCAAACAATTGGGAGAGCTGCTGACCTGCATTTGAAACATTTTGCTTTCGTCCTTAGAATTCGTTATTAAAATAATTTTACTCACCGCCTATCTCCACTTTTGGTAATATAACTGGAAATGTAGAAACCTTCGGGATCCGTATTCAGTTTGAAGTTGTATCTCATTTTCAAGGTGTAGTTATGTCTCTTCTTAAATTTATCTCTGACTTCTATATATAACTGTTCTGCGCCGGGATATTCCAATATTTTGATAATTGTCAAATTGTTTCCTTTACGATCGTGGATCAATTTGTCCAGTATAGTGAGGTTTTTGCAATGGAGCACTATGAAATTTGTATCTTTCTCAGCGTGAAATTCAATAGAGACTTGACCTTGAAAAAGAATATATCTTTACAAATTGGTACGTTACAATAAAGCGTAATACACAAATGTTTGACAATGAATATGACATAAGGTAAAAATAAATATCTGATGCCTTCAACATAAACTTCAATAACCCAACAAAAATTCATAAGCTAGATATTGATGAACTGTTAGCTGCTCTATGAGCCTTATATGCGAGTATTCCCAATGTTAAAGGCAAAAGAAAATCAAAGAGATATGGCAATTGCAATTAAGTCATTAAGTGTTTGTAGTTTCTTGATGAAGCTTATACTCGTATCTCGTAAGTATAGTTCAAGTAAACGATATTATAGTGCAATCTACCTTCCAACAGCTCCCCTTTAATATATCCATTAAAAAACTTTGTATTTCATCTTTCCTCGAATTTTCATTCGGTACTTTGATGAGCTGTCGCGAATGATAGGAAGCTTTGTCAAGAACTATTACACTATTCGCATCCAAATTTGATATCAATGTGTTTTCAAACCATTTCTCGAAAATATTAGCTTCCATGTTCTTATGATAGTCAACATTGCAGTCCTCATGTTTTTTTCCACAAAATTTCAATGAATTCGGAACCCATCCTTTACTTCCTCCGCAATGCACAATGATTAGTCGTGATCCTTTGTTTGCAGGCATGTTAGGCGTACACATTCTCGAACCATCAGTCCACCCTTTCGTAACTGTGTCGTGAGTGTGATACCAAGTTTCCTCCAAATAGAAAATCTGCCGTTGTTCTTGTATATATTCAGTTATTTGTTCTTAGTATTTGTTACGCAATTGCACTATTCTTCTGCTTTCCATAACTGCTTGACGTTTGTTTATTATTTTAAATCTTAATCCTAATGAAAAGAGAAATGGAAATTTCTATGTTTTTTACCACTTAAAAGTGGTAAACTTGAGATGTAGATGCTTACATACATTGAAACATACTCTCTGTGTTTCAATATTCAAATGCATCCCAATCTTATTCACTGGTATCTCTTTTTCACATTGTCCACCATCGCTATTGGAATCACTACACTGGAAAAAGTCTGCGTTGTTATCACACTCGTTATTACTATTGATACTTGTCCAAGGGCGCCACATTTCAAACAGATAACAAAAGTTTTAAGTAGTTATAACTGCACCAATATCGTTTTTCAACACTCAAATCGCGATCAGTTCCTGAACTAAACACGACGGCATTCCCAGATTTCCATTCGTCACCGTAAAATTACTTCAAATTTAATTTTATGACTCTTCAGCCAATCATAAAACTCGATTAGTAAAAATTATCCAATACGAACCGCCAAGTCTACAGTCCACGTGGACTAGTTTGCTGCCGGTTCATTTCTATGTATTGGTTTTTTTGGCCTTTGAGAGTGCCGACAACTTTAAGAGTGTACAATATCGTTTACTTCGACTTTACATATATAACGTAGAGTTATGAGCCAGTTGACAGGTTACCTGTCAACCATGAACTTTTGTTATCAAGCATATGAAATGATAATAAAGATATTGAAAACTAGAGCCCAAGCATAACCATTCATGATTCTACGCCAGACAGCGTATTTTCCAACCTGCCATAGGTCTCATCAGTAGTGTTACACAGGTTGAACCACAAATGCAGTGTCGATCCATTGATGTCCATAGATGGCATCTTTGTAAGGGGAGATGGCATCTTTGTAAGGGGAGATGTCATCGTCTTTATTTACTCAGGCTTGTTCTTCAAGGACAGTTGATTCCAGCAATGCATTTGTGGCTCCGTCTAGCACCCCTGATGAGACCTATGGCGGGTCGAAACAACGCTCTCTAGTGTTGAACCATAAATACGTTGTAACTTCCTTCTGGTTTTCAACTAGTTACCTTGCAATGAAAGCTGCAGAGAAAAACAGAGGACGAACCTCGTCGGCGGTGAAAAATTTCAATAAAGTTCCAATAATTCTAAATCTTAATTTGAGAAACATGTTACGGATAACCGGATTTAGATGTTACGGATAGACGTTGAGGGTTTATTAATACCGGCGGATATTCTTTCGTCAGCGCCACAGATCAAAAAAAATTTTTTTATTTTTTTTTTCATCGGAATTGATTCATGAAATACAGTTCGAAAACAGACGCTAACGCGAACGATTGGTTTTTCATTTTTTAATAAATACTAGCGACCCGCTCCGGCACCGCACGGGTGCAATGCTGATAATATACTACAGAATGTCTTTATATACAACATTCACAGCTTTTTTGTTGGTAGAGAATACAAACATATTTTCTTTAGTGGTTACTCTTGAAAGAGCGAAATATAATTGGCCCGGTACCGCCCCAACCGCTATGTCCCTGCATTTTAAATCTGTAATAATCATTCAAATTACATTCCGTAAGGGGCCATATTCATTACAGTATGGACAGATAAGGTGAAGGATATATTGAATATAATTTTATAAACGCATCTTTTTCCTCCACGGCTGGCGTCTTGCTTGGAATATTTAAAAATCTTTTTTTTTGCACATTTGGAACATAAAACGAACCTATATACAAAATTTCAGCCTCCAAAAATATAGTGGTATAGATAAACAGCGATGAAAAGGTA